>JABUQX010081145.1:0-5000 GCA_015478945.1 Trachelipus rathkii | reverse complement strand
TATATATTAAGTGCACCGTACTATATCATACATTACCTGAAAAATTTCTACCTACTTATTCATAATAAATTAGGTATAAGGAGCTAACAGGGTCATACAATACGCGATTTGTTATATGAGTTTTAGCATTTGTACATTTTAATATTTACGTTTAATTCGGTTATTATGATTAATGTTTAGCTTTATTGATGTTTAAACTTTTTGAGATATTGGTGATAATAGACATAATATCGATAATGAGTATATATATCTCTATACCAAGTATTATAATAAAAGACTTTATTTTTTATGTTATAGTTTATCATAATAATGAATCATCAGAATAAATATTGAACTTGAGGATCGATAATAGTATTACATATTAGAGACCAACATTATGGATAGGGGTAGGTTAGGGATCATGTAATGGTAGTAATTGGGATATTATGAGTTATAATACTATGAATTTACTGATATATTTTCTTGATAATATTTACTGTCTTAATAAATTATCAAGTAAATTATATACACTATTTATATACTGTGTAATTAATTTTATTCATAAAGTAAACTTATTATATATTATTTTATATATTTGACTTATATGTTCAGTAGTATATAAATAATAATTTATTGTAATGTTTAATGGTATTTGAGTTTAATAAATACTTTGTTATAGTATGCAATTATAATTTTCATCACGTTGGTTTAGAATATTGGTTAATTATATTATAAGTACGTAGTATATAGAATATATATAATAAATTATTTATTAATATTATCAGAGTTGATGTAAAATATAAATAATAACTTGATACTATATATGATTATGAGCATTATATTTACGTATACCTCTGTATCTGGTATATGTGTGTGAGATTATAGACAGGGTTATTGTCTAATTATGTTCATATATATTATCAGATTGTTATAGTTAAATATATATTATAACATTGTACTTAATGTTATAAGATGAATAATGCTTGATAAAAGATAGTGAGTAATAGCGTTTTATAGGTTTTTGTAACGTATTTATAAGTGTTTAGGTACTATATATTTACTTATAGTTGTTAATAAGTGTACTCATAGAATAGTTTAGTTATACACCGTTAAGTAGTTTATTGAAACGCATGGTGTGTTTGGTATTTGTCGTATGTTAACATTTAATATCTTTAAAGTTTAAGGTACTAATAAATATAAGTATAGCATATATTAATAGATATAACTTTATTGTCTAACTGATAGTCAATATATAATATATTTCGATAGGTTATAAGTATATTATAATAAATACTTATTTTTAGTATGTTAATTGATTTAGCCGAATAAATGATACTTACGTAAATATATTGTGAACTATAGAATTCTCAATAGTACATAAATATGATAGAATAATTATCGAGAAGGTTCAT
The DNA here is from genome assembly GCA_015478945.1 of Trachelipus rathkii. Classification (NCBI taxonomy): domain Eukaryota; kingdom Metazoa; phylum Arthropoda; class Malacostraca; order Isopoda; family Trachelipodidae; genus Trachelipus; species Trachelipus rathkii. The sequence goes on along the minus strand of JABUQX010081145.1, from coordinate 3,609 downwards.
AATGAGTCGTAGGTATAAAGGGTAGGGAATATATATAGGGTATGAGTTGAATGAATTGATTTAATATTCAGAATATTATACTGATTACTGTTTAATAATAATTCAGTTATACTATTTACTCATTATGATATTTATTCTCAAAGTAAACTATTATTATTATCTTATGTATAATGTATGTGATATTTTAAATACTTATTTAGTATTATGTATTTACAGTTCAATTCGATATAGTGTATATCTGTAATGATAATTATATAACAATAGGTTAATAGATATTATAATTTGTTATATTTAAATATTACTCTGAGTTAAATATTTTTGTTAATATAATTATAACTGAGTAATTTAGTTTATTAGAATATGTCATATATGAGAGAAAAGAGTAATTGATAATTAAGGTTAACAATATTGTATGCAATGCTTTATGTATACTTTTACTAGGTGGTGTAAGGGTTGGAATATAATACTTTATTAAATTAATGTTGGATACTCTTTATTATAGGTGGTGTAGTAAGTTTGATGTGAGCTAGTTATTGTCAGTTAATGTATATATCATTAATTTATTATTCTTATAATTCATGTATTGAATTAGCTATGTTATATGGCGTCATATTAATGTTGTGAAATAAATACATTTATTATTAGTACATATATTCGCTTATGAGTAGTATAATATGGTTATATTATAAGAACTCAATTTATATGGCTATTGAGCTATATATTATATGTTTATCCTCGAATGATACTCGAAATGCAACTTAAACTCAATAGTGTTTAATGTAAAATTTATATACCAATTGTATTTAATGTTATAGCGATTATAATGTACTTTGAGAAAGTGTATAAAATAGGTTTAACGTTTTGTACGCTTATGTGCTAGTTATATATATATGATGATATCATTATTTACTGTTATGTATTATAGAGTATATGGTAAATCATTTGTTATATTAGGTTGTTTATTCATGCGTAAGGTGTTAGGTTTTGCATTGTACATTATATTCTTAGTTTTGTTAATGCTATGTTAGCTTTATTAATGTGAAAAACAATGTTACGTTAGCATTTATTCGTTGAGTTAATATATATATATAAGATAACTTTATTATATTTATATTGTAACTATCATATTATATTTTGATTATGTATGTTTAGTTGTTTATTTGTATTGTATTGTATATCTTAACTCTCACGAGAATATAATTAATATTATACTCTTATTTGAAACTTGTATATGTGAGGTCGTTATATATATATATATATATTATATCGTAGTACTGAGTTCGCATATATATTCTTAGTTACTATTCTTTCTGATTGAGTTGGAATAAAGAATAGACCTCATTTATATCCTTTATAAGGTAATTGATGTTTTAATATTACATCTCTATTATTTATTATCTAAGTGAGTAGGAATATTTTCACGTTATATCGTGCTTAGATTAGCTCGATTTGACATCTCCCGTGACATAATCTCTATATGAGTTATGTTTAGTATTGATATAATCTTATCACGAGGGCTTTATAGTTAGTTGTGGAACATTTGTTAATGTGACAGTTTATTCATAGGTAAACTGTGTTAGGTTTGTCGTTTAGTTACCATTATTTTCTATAAGTTCGGGTTATATGCTTTAGTTTAGGCTACTATATTGTGGAGATGAGTTAGTGATATATATAAAAACTTTTAATTATATTATTAGTTATTATTATAGAATATATCATATAATTAGTTAATATAATATATATAATAGTATAATATATTATAGAATTTAGCCAATTGTTGATATTGAGATATAATAAATATTATTTGTTAATATTACATCGCCATGTTAATGTAAAATTAAAACATAGTTTAGTATATAATATATGCTTGTAAGAATAGTTGATGAATAGGTTACGTTTATTTGTTTGAGTATATATAGAGTAGGGTTACTTTACTGTTGTTAAAGTGTGTTAGAAACTATTGTTAACACTTTGTTAACGTTAAGTTTATTCATGTTTAAGGGTGTTAGGTTTGTCCGGTGTGGGATTATATCTTTTAGTTCTAGTAAATGATCAACTACATTTAATAGTCATTTTTAATTAATATTTGAGTTGTAAAAATAAACTTATTGCTACGTTATGCACTGATAATTATTCGAGTTGATCGGTATTGATAATATTATGAACTAAATTAGGTTATGATATATAATATTTGGATAGATCTTAGGTATGATTTGGTGTAAAACGATTTGAAACTTCAAAATTACCTGTAGGTAGGGACAGGTAGTGCTTGAAGAGGGTGATAGGTTACGGTTTTGTAGTCGGTGTTGTTGTGTGGGTGTGTAGGTTCATGCTCGTTGTATGTGGTGTGTGTTAAGTGTGGAACTTTTGTTAAATTTTTAACCACTATGAGTGGGTGTGTAGTAGTGTGGTTTTGTGTAGGGTTTGGTTATTGTAATAGTATTGTTCATTCTTGTGAGGATACCGGTGAAATTTGTGGTTCATTTGTTGCATGTTATATTATTGTGTAGCTGCCAAAGGAGCGTTGCCATTGGTTGTAGTGTAAGAACTACTGTACCACTCCATCAGTTTAGTTTTAAATTTACACCTATAGACTACGATACTCTAATTAAAAAGAATAAAATGTATTTATTTATAACTTGCTATTATATGAATCTAATAAGATAAGATCACGGGAAAGTGAGAACTTGAGAATGTCAATCTAGTTTTCGGAATAGGAATACAAATTATTGACAATAGCGATCTTCCGAGTATTTGTGTTTAGAGGAAGTTAACTCGATAGAGAATAAAAATAGTATCTGTGTCTAAGTAAGGGAAAAGCATGAAAACTCGAGGCGAGTGATTTTACATATTTAACTGCTTTTGTGAAGGTATAGTAAATAAACACATTATAATTATTTAGCGTATTTATAAATTAAATAAAACACTAAATATACTTTAAGTATATGTACAAATAAAAAGTTTTAACGACTAATAAAATAAAATTTAATAAGTTTTTTTGATTAAAATAAACAATAATAACTCAATAAAAAGTATTTAAAAGAAATTAAAGAATAATTAAATATAAAAGTTTATGATATTGAGAGTTGTTGATATAATAACTATTATTAAATAGACAGTACTGATCATTAGAACATATCCACAAAAGTGTTTTTCTATCATGTCTCCTCTAAGCTAGATACCCTATGTTGGCAAAACAAGATAATCAAAGTTATATATATAACTCATTAATGATTATTTACGTATAAAATATACATAACTGAAACCAAACAATAGATTCATTATTAGTAGTATATTATTTGAGCCGTTATATATGAGTTATTATTCGAAAACGATAACAAATACAATGCATATTACATTAAGGTATGGTGAGCGTAATGTTTTCGTGATAAAGTGGGCCGGTATATATGTATTTAGTAAACATAATTATTTCCATTGATTATTGCATATTTTAATATAACTATCTAGTTGAAATACAGAAAACTAACATTACATCTACTAAACCAATTTATCGTTATCTGTTATATGCATAGTTAGTTTAACTTATTTAAGTGCCTTATAGTTTATAGATTATGGAACTTTGTTAATGTTAGGCATTTATTCGATCAT
>JABUQX010081144.1:52500-104414 GCA_015478945.1 Trachelipus rathkii | reverse complement strand
CGGATTCACCTCCACCATACCCTCATCCACAATCCTCCTCCCTCTTCCTGTTCTCCCCCTCTCCATTAAATCCCCGTTGAATGAAAGATATATTTAAATTGGATTTTTAGACGGTGAATTGACTCTCATGTTCCATAATAATTTGAATATTAGAATAAGATCATCGCATTGATTTTTTTTTCACTCAAATCATAGTATCGTTGTTATAGATGAATTAACTTAGTGATTGACTTGACGCATCCGCCGAGTTCTATGCATACCGGAATACCGAGCCGGCGCTATTAAAATTTTTTGTTCCAACTGCGGTGCCTTGTGTGCCGGTTAAGTACGGAATAATACTTGCGGTCCCCGGCTCAAATCCAATCCCTCTCGTGGAATGAGTAATCGGAAAAAATCCAATTTGTTCGTCTCCACTAAACTCACTACCATATCTGTTATCGTGTGTATATAATATTAATACAATAATTAATACACCAGATATTCCAATAAATGATTTTGGCAAACGGCCGGTGTTTTTTTCTTATTGCGGCCTTAAATTTTAACACTTAACCTACCAAAAACCCCCCGACGCTCATCCTACTAAGATACTCACACATACAATCAAATAGTTTCAGAACCTTTCCAGCATTGATGATTCTCCCCCCGTATTTTACCCATCCCAACCCAATCCCACCGGACCCCTAGCCCCCCCCCATTGGCGCAATAAGCATATCATCGAATAACACTAAGTCCCATAAGTACCCGGAGAGACCGACGGAACGCAACGGGAGAGACCGAAAGAAGCCGAGACCAGACCCTGATCTATTCAAGAGAGCGATTGACCCCGGACGGCCCCGCGACCAACCCGCCGAAAAGCCCGCCAAAACATTTTTACGGCCGGCGCCCTCCCAACCCCACCCGCAGCCCACCCACATTGCCCACCACCGCCACATTCGTGGACCGACACCCCCCCTATTTTTTAAAATTTTTTATGCCCGACGGTCTAAACGATCATAAGCAGAAGAATATCAGAATTACCATTTCGCAATACATTATGAGAACGAGCGGCCGCGCCACATCTGTTCTTACCGACGATCGGGAGCGTCATCCACTCCGGCCACGTCCAGTGCACCAGTCAGCATCAGTCGAAAACGCATCATAAAGATTCGCAAACCATATTTAAAAAAAATCATGCTGATCTTATTCAAATATTCAATTACTTAGGAACATGATGATTTTTAAACAGACAAGCTCCCCCCACACTAAAAAATCAGAATGCTTTCAACCATTATCCAGACTCCCCGATGTCCCCGATTTTCGGCATTCCCGTACCCACCACCCACCAGTCAGAAGATTTTATCGAATCCCTGTAGTTTCTCTATCTTGTCTGTAAATTAAAAAAAAAAACCTCCGCATAACATTAAATTCTTGAACATTACAACAAACAATATATATATATATTTACATAGTTTGTAGGATAAGGAGAAAGAAAGAGAGAATAGATAGATAAAGAGAGAGAGACGAGAAGAGAGAGAAGAGAGAGACGAGAGAAAAAAAACCAAGGACATCAACCGAGAGAGGACGAGAAGACAGACGACGAGTAAGAGAGAGAGAGTAGGAGGAAACAAGAATAAAGCAGAGAGTTCAGCTGTGTTCCGCTGGTAGAGTGTGACTCATAATGGAGAGGTGCAGCGCCTTGGGTGCGTGAATCACGCATGTGTGCGTGTGTGTCCTGTGTGAGTATGTCTTGTGTGTGTAGCGTTATAAATGTCGCGGACAATGAATTATGGCAAAGTAACAAAGAAATCCATAATAAAGCTCTTTAAATGCCCTAAACAACGGAAGGCATTAATTTCATTTACATTATTTCATTAGATTTCAACACTCTCTTTTTAAATTCAAAAATAAATCAAACACATTAAAGGTGTTTACATTAACTTTTTTTTTTACTTTACTTTACGTGAACCAATTCTAAGCAATGAACAATTTTATCACATTTAATTGCTAATAAATTGGCAAGATTTTAACAACGACTAAAACCATTGATGTTACCAAGTCTCTTCGCTAATTTGTAAAACTGAGCCAAGTGGTTGATTTAAAGCGAACCGACAAGTCAAACAAATTTAAAAATTTGAGAAATACATGTAAAACAAAACAAAACAGAATTTGAGTTGTTTCAATATTTATAATTATTTTAACCCCCAAAACCAAAAATAGAATTTGAAAATGAAAACGACATGCATGGCAAACCAAAGGATATAAGTATACACGTCCCGTGCCTTCCGGCACTATGATAAACCCGTATACTAGTATATATAATATATATATATATATATACTATACTATAAGATATATATTATATATATATATATATATATATATTATTATATATATATATATATATATATATATATAGATCCTATAATTAGTAATACTATTATTATATAATATAATATATATATATACTATATATATATATTAATATACTATATATATAGTATATATTATATATATTGATATTATATATAATATTATATATATATATATATATATAATAATATATAATATATATATATATATATATATTTATATAGCCCCCCCTTATATACCCTATATATACATATATTATATATATAATATACTAAGATAATATATATATTAATATGATATACTATAATATATATATATATATAATATATATAGTACTATTATATATTATATATATTATCTATATATACATAACTAGTATATATATATATACCCCACTATATATATAATTACTATATATATAGTATATATATACCTATAGCTTATAATATATATATATATATATATATATATTAATATCACCATATATATATATAATATATATATATTATATATAATATATATATATATACCCTAGATATATATACATTATATATATATAGATATAATATATTAATATATATATATATATATATACTATATATATATATATATATATATATATAATATATATATATAAATAATATAGATAATATAATATACTTAATATATATATACTATACTATATATTATATATATATATATACTATATACCTAGATATATATTATATACTAATATATATATATATACTATATAATTATATACTCATATATATTATATAGGTATACATATATATTACTCTATAATATATAGTATTATTATATATATATTATTATATACACACACACCAGCCCGGCCCCCGCCCACCCCCGCCCCCCCCCCTCCCCCAACCCCCCCACCCGCACCCCCCATCCCACCCTATATAATATATATATTATAATATATATATATATATATACTAATATATATATATATATATATATATATATATATTATATATACTACTATATTATTCTAATACTATATATATACTATATATATCACTATACTTTATCCTGAATTATCTTTAAATATCTATACTATATATCATATATCATCATATATCATATATCATTTGAAAGCCATATTCAAAATAAAAATATTTTTACACTTGACCAAAAGAATAAACCTTTTATCATTCAAACATAGTATCAGAGTTATTTTTGCACCTAAATAAAAATTACAATGAGGAAAGAACTGTCTTATCCCCAGCAGCCTCGTTTCAGAGAAATGGTAAGTTCCTTTATGTATATATTTTATATTTTGGGGGGGGGGGTTATGATGTATTTCGCAAAAATTTGTAAAAGTAAATGTGCCAACTTCTAGAACACATAAAACTTGAGAAAATTTGAAAAAGTATAATGCACACGCAATGAAACCGTGAAAGGAGATATTGTAAAAGCAAAAATCTAAGAGTTTTAAATCTTCCCAAAACATCGACAAAATGATACTGAAACAAGTAGTAAACATGCATGCAACAAGTTGCATAACATTTACAAAATAAACCACAAATGTCACACAATAAGTAAGGATATACCAAAACAAAGCTGCGGAGCCGGAGTTATTTTGCCGACTCCGACAAAAAAAAAAAAAAAAAAAAAAAAAAAAAAAAAAATGGCTCTGGCTCCACCTTAAAATCTTGAGTCAGCGCGATTTCGGCACCGCAGCCAAATTGTCTATCATTCCCAAAAACACACTTAAAAATAATAATAAAAAAACAAACCCGAATCAAGGTCACCAAGAAGGAAGAATGTTGGTGTATCTTCAAAGCAAAATAATCTCTTCATGAATTAATATAAAATATATAGCTAATTTGAGTAAAATAAACAAAAAAAAAAAACGATCAAAATCTAAATACTATCTTGAAGAATACAACACACCAACATTTTATATATATATATATATATTAATATATACAACTATATATAATAGCTAATATATATATATATAGAATATATATATATATACTATATATATATATATATATACCATACTATATATATATATACTATATAATATAATAATATATATATACTATATTTACATTATATATTAAATAGTAATATATATATAATATATATATATTAATATTATATATATATATATATACTTATACCATATATATATTATATATAATAAATACTATATATATATATATATATACCTATATATATATATATATATATTATATATATATATATATACTATACTATATATATATATATATATACTTACTACTATATATATATATATAATTTATATTATATATATATACTATATATATACATATATATATATATTATATAAATATTATAATATAATTACATATATATATTATAATATCTATATATATATATATAATATATATATATATATAATATTATATATACATATAATATATATATTAAACTATTATACTATAACAATATATATACTATAAATATATTATATATATATATAATATATATAAATATATATATATATATTGTCACGGTGGACATTGAGATTTCCACACCATTTAAAAATAAATCGAGAAATGGCGAATATCGTTTCGACCTATCTCGGACAACCATAACAATATTGTCAGAATAACTTACAATACTCCATAAAACCAATAACCACAATATTCTAAACCACAATCACAAATCTGTTGACAATACCGACATATCCTTCGAAAAAGGAAATAAAATCATTTGTGGCTTAAAGCCAACTCCGCGTTATCGACAATTAAAGAAAGTTCGTGAAAATTGTCGGCACAGTGAAATTCTTCTCTTTAACAATCGTGTTCTCTGAAAACGACTGCGCAGGGAATTTGATGATTTAACGTAACCAAATATTAATGAGTTCCTCAATTTAAAAGAGGGAAGTACAAATGAAAGACTTGTCGTCTAAACCCCAGCAACAGGAATCTTGACATTCCAAACATCTGTCTTTCAAATTGGGACTGAAAGCAAACGGAGCTGTAGTGCCGACCACTTGAACGGAAAGGGGAACAGATTGGTATAGAGGGTATTAGGCCACGCCCTCCACGGAAGATAAGACCCAGTCAAGGGGCAGAGATCTGCCCGAGGCGGCGGGCCGATTGAACTTTGAAAAAAAATATTTTTCATCGTCAGTCGGTCGAATTTTGGGAAGGTTCAGATGTAAATTCCTTTTACTCGGTGTTTTTCATTCGATGACCCCTTGCGTTATCGTAAACTATCTTACTATGTTAAATATTGGTGTTCATACGATTGCGCTTTTTAATGGGAATTTTCGATTCCTAACAGAGTGAAAATTGTGAACTCCATAGCATTCTTTTTCTATGTAAATAAAAGCGAATTTAAATCCACTAACATGTAATTCGGTGTACAATAATTCGAATTGATAAGTGGGAATTCGCAGTTCTCTGTGTTGTTTTAAAAAATGTTTGTTTAACTTGTATATATCTCGTTCATGATTAACGTAAATTTTATTTGCTTTGGATTTTTAATACGAAATGTTAATACAAATAAATGAACTTCAATCTACGGAGTTTGTCTTGCGAATTTCAAACTAAATGATCATAGAATCTTCACGCCAACACGCTGTTGTATAAAAAGTATGCGTCTTCTTTAGCTTCACGCTTAACGGTGGCTAAAGAAGAAGATCGTGAAGATTTCCTCTCTCTATAGACGTTCTTACGTGTCGATGACGTCTCTACTCCTAGAGACAAGGTCCGCAGGTTTGAGTTTCATTTGTATCAGAAGTCATTGGTGAGTGTTGAATCCTTTTCGTTTTACTTTTAAAATGTTACTTCTACCCGAAACAATCGAATCGACAGTTGCTTTCGTCCTGGAGAAGTTTCTTATATTAGTTGCAGCGAGGTGATAACTTTGCAAAACTATTGAACACATTTGCTGCCTCTGACTTGGTTTTAAGTGCATACGTCACCCACTAGTGTGTATATATTCTTGCACTGCGCGCGCGCGAGCGTCAGGCGTATTAATTTTAAGAATGAGAATGTGTGTATGCGTGCAATTGAGATCTGACCAACTCTCCACTAATTAGTAACAGGGAGCCAGATCTAACCACACTCAATTAGACTTATAGCCAATCAAGCAATCTCTACTATCATTATCGAGATGTTTTTCACTAACATTTGTTACCATGTGCACATTACACGTAATAATCCTCCTTCACCTTCCTTCCTCTGTCTTTTCAATCTCGATGACCTAAACTTTTCTTCTGTCAAGGGCTTGACACACATGTCAGGTCGCCGGGATCGTTGCATGTGATCTTGGTGGGCGAAGGTGGGCTTCTCGATCCCCTTCAGGGATCTGCTGTTGACTCTTCTCATTCCCCCTCCAATCATTCGTATCTCCCTTACATGTATAATAACTATAGCTATTGATAAACTCACTTATATGTTGTTATCTAAACTTATCCATGATATTTACGATTTACGACACAAATACTGTACTATAATTGGCCAAAAAATCCCACCTCCAATCTCTCTATTCGAATGATAGAATTATCAAAGAATAATAAATGAAGGTGGGAACTTTGGGAAAATGTATTGACAAATTATAGGGTATCACAAACCAACATATACAGTCCACTCACATCTCTTTCACTAATTTCTTACCCTATCTAATTTGCCAATACATTAAGTTGGTCCATTTGAACCGGATCTCAAACTATAATTTATCTTGCACTTGCAATGGAAACCTGCACATAAGCAACCTCTCCAAAACCAACATATTAAGAGTGATTCTTCTTATCAATTGTTGTCGGAGTGCTCGGTGTGAATTAGGTTTCGTTGCTCGAGTCACCTTCGTTGAGAAGATTTCTCCTTATTATTAATTATTATTATTATTATTATTATTATTATTATTATTATTATTATTATTATTATTATTATTATTATTATTATTATTATTATTATTGCTAATACGCCTTGTATGCTTTAGATAAAGCCTTTCTCTGCAGTTTACATATTCCTGTCCATTTCTTTCACCCATCCCTCGTACGCTGAGAAATTTATTGCATCTTGCAACGTTGTTTAGTCTTGTGTATTTGAAGGGAATAGGAAAGTGGTCCAGGATTCTATGCTTGATAAGCGCTTTCTGCGATTTTTTTTGTTTGGTTGTTTGCAACGTATTATTATTACTACTTATTAATGGATATTATTATTATTATTTTATTCATATCTATATATTCATTATATATTATTATCGTATATGGTGAACTTTTGAGAATCTTCTTGTGAGCTTTTGTTGTTGTTTATCATTGTTGTCTTTGAAAAGACACACACATTCATACTTACTGTTGACTTTCCTTTTCGATTTTTATTTTAATTTTTTGTATTGTTGCGTCTTATTGGCATTCACACACCTATTACACACCACACACTACACACCACCACACAGCACACACAATACATACCACGTGGCGCGACGTTTCCTTTTCCGTTTTATTTTTTATTTTTGTTGTTGTCTGTGTGGTATCTGCAGTAGGCGATCTAGGTACACACACACATACACACACACACACCAACCACAACATTCATATCTGTTGAGTTCCTTTCGATTTATTTTTTTTTTTGTTGTTGTTGTGTGTATTGGGTGTAGGAGATCTGAGGTACACACACTCACACATACACACACACACCACACACATTACACACCACGCACACCGATGTAACTCTTTTTATCACTTAATTGTACTTCCAACAGGTATAGTAATTATTGAAATCTGAGTTACACATCTCACACAACACACACAGAATACAACCATACATACTTACGAATTGACGTTTCCTTCGATTTGTTCATTTTTTTTATTTCTTGTTGTTGTTGTGTGGTGTATTGGGTATTGGAGATCTGAGGTTACACACTCACACATATCACACACACACAGACCATATCACAACATACCTTACTTGTGACGTTTCCTTTTTCGATTATTTTTTATTTCTTGTTTGTTCGTGTGGTTACTGCGTATTTTGCGATCTGAGGTTACACACTCACTAGTACATACACACACACAGACAACACACATACATACTACGTGTGTGACGTTTCCTTTTCGATTTTTATTTTTATTTTTTGTTGTTTGATAAGTGATTGCTATAGGAGATCTGAGGTTACCACTCACACGTACACACACACACACAGACACACACATACATAAACACATGCTATAATTTTTTCCTTTTCGTTTTATTTTTACTTTCTGCTTGTTTATTGTGTGGTTGTATTGGGATGGAATCTGAGGTACCACTCACCACACACACACACAACACCCACACACCACAACACACACACAATGTACATACATACGTGCTGTAAAGTTCCTTATCCATTTATTTTTATTTTTGCTTTTACTGGTGGGTATTGAGTGTTGGAGTTCCTTGAGTAGACACACCACATACCACGCACACCACCCAAGCCATACCCCTTAGGTGTATTTGTTTCGGATTCTCTTGATTCTCTTGATTTTGAATTTTTGTGGTGATTGCTATGTTATGACTCTGAGAATAATACACAGCTTTACACATACAATACACACAATTGATGCTTGTATATTTTTTCGTTTTTTTCAGATTAATCCTAACAATTATTAGTGATTATTATATTAATATTGATCATTATTATACTATCAGTATTACAACGACACTGCTATTATGATCCCTGTAGTTTATCGCATACATCCTTCTTTGAAGAAGACTCATATGATAGATCTTTCCATGCTGTCTTTTTGTTTTTTTTTTTTTGTTGTCTTATATGAGCCTAGTCATAAGTTTTGGTTTAAGATTAGATACTAAGCTATAGTTAAGTTTCTCCGCCACGCTTTTAGTTGCATGCGCCCTCTAACGCTTCTATTCCTTACTTATTTGCAGGAAATAAATCACAGGAATTTTGATAAAATAGTACGACTATTTCTCAGGTGTGCTTAAGTATGGAGGCATTCCAACGACCTTTTTCACACAACTTACTGACCGCGGCGGCGACGCCGTAGTCAGTGATTCGTACTGAATTTTTTTTTTTTCTTGCTCTTCAATACGCTTGCGTACGCAGCTATAACCAATACTCACTGGGGCCGAGACGCGAAGAAAAACCACCTCAGAAGAGGGAATCTCCCGGGACACCCCTCCGGCAGACTTGAATTTGACCCCGAACTAGGATAACCATCAAAATAGAGGCCAGCAGCAAAATCAGAGAAACAAACCAAAACGGGTGAGGTTCGCCGAGCGACAGCGAAGCCTCAGCACGCGCTCTCGGACAGACGAGATGAAGAGTAGTGGAGAACGACCTCTTCGCCCTGAGACATCTTAGCATAGTTACGATTTAGAGGCCACTTTACCCACTACGGACGCGAAAACGTGTCATTCCAGGGACCCTTTGATTCGCGTATGAATTTCTTGAACGACTTGCGGGACTAGAGCTTCATCTGCAATCCGATAAAGCGTCAGATTCCGGCAAACGACTCGCTAGCCGCAGAGACGAGGGATCAGTTCAGGACCGAGCCGATCCCTTTCACCGTCAGGAGTCTCTTATTTTTCAGGAGGTCGGCGAGCTCCCACGCTCTTCAAACCACCCACTAGACAGCTACCCACCTTCAGCGGCGACCCCTTGGAATTCGCGAGCTATATCGAAAGCTTCGAATCCATGGTAGAAAATCATGGTTACGAATCCATCGAAAAATTCAATGCCTTACTCCAGAGTTTACGAGGAGATGCCAAGCAGTTGGTCTCGGGGTTCGCCATACGAGGAGAGAATTATAGTGTTGCACTCTCTCTCCTCAAGAGCAACTATGGTGACAAGTCAAAGCTCATAGAGACCCTCATCGCCCGGTTGGGCGCGCTCCCCAACCCAAAACATAATTACGCCGAACTTTTCAGGTTCAAAGCTGATGTCACGTGCTTCACGAAGTCCTTGAAAAACCAAGAACTGATTGGAGATTGTCAAAGCTGTTCCATCATCTTGGGGACACAACTTTCCTTCAAATTGCCAGCGGAAGTTAAGGAGAGGATCCCTTGGGCCGACGCTAAGAAAACCTGGACTATCCAATCAGTACTGAACCTGGTTGACCAGGCCCTCGCATTCTTGCAAGCCAGTAAGCCACTCACGAACAAACCAAAGCACAATCCCGATACCCAACGAAAGGAGGACACTGAGGGGTACATGAGAAAAGACCAAATCAGTACAACAAACGAAGTCTCACCTGTTAAGCACCACGGGAAATAAACCAGTACCTCCTAAGAATCACCTTCCGGACGGACAGAACCCTGCGTCGGACAAGCAACGTGTCGTTCTGCAAGGAGAGCACTTACCCCATCCTAATGTACTAGCTCTACAGCCCAGAGATGAGTACCACACAGTTTAGGAAATCGCGGCTGTGTGAAGATGTTCTAGCGAAAACCATGCACAGCGCTGTCAGAACGCTAGGGCCCTGTTTCGTGCTGTCGCCGGACACCACGTCGTATTTGCCCTCAACCAATCTCTCGAACTGGCAGCCGCCCACGAGCGCAAACCAGATCCGCAGGGCGACCTCGGATCCCGCCTTCGGGCCCCAATTATGCCGCCCTCTCTGCTCTACCCGCCCTCCAGGCGCCTCATCGGCGCTCCCCGCCTCCGTCCACTCCTCTCTCGCCTCAATCGCTGACACCCTTACCCTATAGAAACGCTATTCGAGCGCAGGTCTCTCAAAAACTTTGATCTCATAGAAATCTCGTTCAAAAAACTTACATGCGTGCCCACTCAGTGAATAGCATTCCCATGGATCAACCAACGGAGCGTACCCGCCCCTCATGATGTGCGTTCACATCTTCAACCAACGAAAGACGCGGTCGTCCCCATCTCGCTATTTGTGAACAACCTGCCCTTCGAATCTACAGATTCCTGGCTTAGTTAAGACCACTCCGACATGCTCCGCAGACAACAGTACACCTAGCTCATCTCCTACCCGAGACAGCACGTGTGATTAATCAAAATCCAGCTCCCTGATCCGCGTTGGACACCTGAGAAATTACGGAAATCATGTGAGTCCCGCTTCGGCGATGACCTCATGAGACCTAAGTGGCAACATGATATGGGACCTCGACCTTTTCATCGAAGAACAACTATCCTAACAAGTTACAGTTAATGCCTCGTTTAGAGCGACAGAAGTTCGGTCACCAACGATTGGAGACCGATCTACTTAATCCAGAACGGAACAGCACACTCTTTCCCTCCAGTGGAAAGGGTTGAAAATGCGCCCCGGGATCCAGCCCCTCGCCCCTCCGTTCTGAAGATCCCTCTCCGACCGCTGAATCACACCCTGAGCTTCCCTCTCGTTGGAAGACGTGCAGGATACATGTGAGATAGCGGATGCGGGGATTCGAGCTACATGTTGTTCTACCAACGTTGCCTTGGGCCATTCCCCCCTCCAGAGGGCGGATGGGACCGACCCGGGGCCACCGGAGGACAGAATCATGACATCACCTCGAGCGCTCCCCGACCATTGAAATTCCATCTCCCCCCAGCTGGATGATGCGAATGTTTGCTGACCCCCGGGCTCTGAGCGCTCGTGCACCCCCCCCCTACTTATCTTGGCCCCTCCGACGAGGAGCGAAGCCCCCCTACGCCGGATTTGGATCACTCTGTCGTTCTCCCAATGCATTCTTACCGGACCGAACCAGTTCAAGCCCTGCTGAGAAAACTACCTGGGCCTTCCGAAAGAAAACTTTGCTCATTCGAAACACGGCGATACGTGGTGTCTTCTGCCCTGGCGTGTCAACCACCCCTCATTTCCCACCAACTACGCCTTGGCAAGAGGACTCTTGTACAGCATCCTTAAAAAGTGAGAAGGACGCTGAGTATTGAGCAGTTACGCCACGTTATTCTCTACGTCACATAGAGAGGGGTTTCATTGAAGAGGTGACCACTATCACTTCGACCACCACGCTAACGTTGCATTACTTGCCCCATTCACTGCGTCCGGAATCCTCGTCCACCCACCACTAGGAGCTAGTGCGATTTCGTTATTTAACAATCCTAGTCTTAATCCTCTTTACAACAGTGACCTTTCCCTTATTTACAGTTGACCAAAGATCCTCTGAAAATTCGTGAGACAATATGCCACGTCTTCAGACATCGAGAAGCTTCTTAGCGATACGTCTCATGTTGAGGATAGATCCACCGTTTTGTGGGTGAAAGATCTCTGACCCCCGAACCCTGTTGTCTACTATCGGTTCACTCAGTCTTGTTTGGAGCACCTCAGTCCCGTTCTTGACTGGCTGCTTATTCAACACACGTCCGAACTCCGACACCGACTTGAAGATACATCGGAACCAAACATTACGTGGCCATCTGTCGCTACCTTTGATACGAGCAGCAGTGGAATTCTCTTTCTTCAGCCCGGTTCCCTCTTCGAAAGGCCCGCCTCAATTACCAGTGGGTTATCCAATGCAGAAGCAAAGCAATCCGAGAAGAACATTGCGGCCGCCGATGGACACTACGATTAGTTTGGTATGAATGGGATAGAACGAGACACCTTCATGACCCCCTCAAGGTTGTCGCCTCGGAAAAGCGGCTACCAGAGGCTATTTTGCAGAACACTCGCCTCCAATTCGACCCACTGGCATCTTTCCCCGGTGCTGTTTCGCAGAGGAAGATTTTCCTACAAAAAATTATGAAGGAAAATACTCAGTTGGACAAAACCTTTCCGTCGAACACCCAAGAGTGCGTCTTCACATTGTCGACCATTTACAACGCTGTTTGCACATTTAACAGAACCAGACAGCGATTGCTAGGAAAGTCGAACTACACGCTCTTTTCAGATGCATGGGCTCGCTAATCCACTGCCAGTAATACGCTTGTATCGATGGGCAGAACATGTTCCCCATCGCGAATCTTTCTTATGCAAATAAAGTCGCACCCATGAACGATCACAATACCACGTCTGGAATATTGCCCCCTACTCTCCTCACGTGACTCATCCAATTGCTCATCGACCCCCCCGCCTACAAAGATACACTAGCACATAGCTACGATCTATTTCTGTGTGACACCAGGTGGCGTCGCGATGTATATTCATCCTCCACAGCACAATCCCCCTCTTAATCAGAACAGGTCGATGAGATTCGCAGAACCTACGGCCGGATGTGGCGATACAGTCCCCACCGAGGATAATCCCGCCGACGCGGCGTCTAGGGGCGCATTATAAGTACGTCTTCACAGACTTATGGAAGAAAGGTATTGGGCTTACAAGCCTCCAAATTGCCAGTTGGACCGATACACCCTTCCTTCCTGCGAAGGGCTCGGAGACGGACGACGTCATAGTAGACGCTTCCACACCCGCGTACCGGAAAGCGTTCCCATTCCTTGACTTGCATCAACGTAACTCCTCCTAATAGATCATACGGATCACTTGCCTATGTTCACATGTCATTGAGAACTGAGGAAATCAAGGCCAAAAAACCCTGCCCGACCGTCTCGCCCCGATTCTCCCCATTTAATTTCCTAATAGACAGAGAAGTAACGCGGAACCTCTACTGATTCCGGAGCTCTCAGAGGGAACACCTACCTACGAAATTACGTGCCTCCAAACTCTTTACCTTTAACGAATCTGGTGAACAACTGAGCTTGACAACGGTGGATGGATAGTCATCAATGTACCAGGAATGAGCAATGACGCTGACCTTTCGACGCAAAGTTCCTAATGCTTTGCCATCGGACTCGCCATCTCACCCAGCTGATCAATGGCAACTTCATCAACGGAAACCACCCACCGTGGGTATTTCAGAACTCGTGTCGATTTGCCGTCAGCGTTCTATTCGCCGGATGCAGGACAACGTGAAGACAGTGATAACGGCCCGCTTGTCTTTGTAACGTTTACAAGCTCACCATTTATCGTTCGCCCGCTACTAGCTTCCCTGCCTCTGTATCGAAGTGGTTAGAAAGCCAAACCGTTTACCGGTGATCGGGGTGGCACACTCAACAGGCCTGACCTCAATGTCCAAGGTTCCCAGGAACGACGTGCACTAAGAAGCTATGTGTTTTGTTCAACATTGCGCTGTACTAGACCGTAATACTACTAGGAACCTAGCTTCGACCACAGCACCCGAGTCATTTTTGAGAGCGTTACCGTCGGCCTTTTACGAGCAGATACACGGGCGCCTCCTTATATATTCTGACAACCGCAACGTATCCACGCAGATCCAGCACTTAAGGACCTTGTGATGGCCTGCCCGTAATACTTACCTGCTCAACGTTCAATCACTCGATATTCAATCCGCAAACAAGTCCATTACGCGTTTCATCGACTTGCGATGACAAACCCAATCTCCAGAAGACCCTCAAACCCCTCTCTAGTTACTACTGAAGAGTTCAATAAAGTGCTTGCGAGGTGAATCCGTGGTCAAAACTGGCACGGACCTCACCTACGTGGGCGACGAGCTCCACTGCGCAGGCAGCCCTCAATCCTTCCCCACTTGTTGGTGGGGTACCAAGTGCAATACCCTTCCTTCCTGAGAACTACTTGAACATGAGCCAACCTACCAGGACCAGGTGAAGTTTAAACAAGAGGTACAAGTATTTACTTTCCCTCATAGCTAAGTTTCAGTCTGCTTGTAGCAAAGACTACCTGCTCAGCCTGAAACAATCTTGGAATGTCTCCAAACGCCCTGACGTTAAGGTCGGAGACGTAGTTTTAATTGAGGACGATGGTCCTCGTCTAAAGTGGAAACTGGGCATCATCAAAACCCTTTACACTTCTCCCGACGGGCATACCCGTTCGGTATTGCTCAGTACGAGTCGTGGTAAAATAAACAAGGGCGTTATCACTTTACCCTGGAGATACACTCCACCTGTTCATCCCTCAGATCCGCTCCCTCCAACGATCTCCTCAAACATCTCCGGCGCCTCTCCGAAAGGCCCCTACGCAGAGCCCACGTGCTGAGCTAAGCAGAGATACGAGCCATTCTCACCGCCTCGACGAGTCCAGTTACTCTCCAACCTAACTTATTCCCCTCGCCTCCCTGTTCTTTTCTTCTCTTACTCATTTTTTTTCTTCTTCTCTCTTCCTCTCTCTCTTAACTGGACCCCACAAAGCTTTATTTCTTACCGGGTGCGATCACAGAAGGAGACGCACCGGGCGGTCCCCGGGGGAGTTTATATGTCGGTTGGAAATTGAAGTTCCACCAACCATTTAAATAAATGAGAACTTGCGAATATCGTTCCACCTCTTCGGAACAACCATAACAATATTCGTCAGAATAACTACAATACTCCTAAAACAATAACCACAATATTCTAAACCAACAATCACAATATCTGTTCGAACAATAACGACAATATCCTCGAAACAAGGAATAAAAATATTGTGGCTAAAACCACATCCGTCTTTTCGACATTAAAGAGCGTTGAAAATTGTCCGGCAAGTGAGAGATCTTTTTTAACCGAATTCTTGGTCTCTGAACGGCATGCGCAGGAATTGACGATTGAACGTACCAAAAAATTAATGATCCGCCAATTTAAAGAGGCGGTCAAATTGGAAAGACTTTGTCGTTAAACTGCCAGACAACAGGAATATTGGACATTCCCAGGAACTATCTGTCTTTCAATTGGGTATTGTAAAGCAAACGGGAGCTGTAGTTGGCCGATCCATTGAACGGAAAGGGGAGCAGATTGGGTAGAGGGGTATTAGGCCACGCCCTCCACGGAAGATAAGACCCAGTCAGGGGGCAGAGGGATGCCCGAGGCGGGGCGTTGAACTTTGGAAAGAAAAATATTTTTTTTCATCGTCAGTCGGTGAAAATTTTGGGAAGGTTCAGATGTAAATTCCTTTTAACTTCGGTGTTTTTTCATTCGTAGACCACTTTGTGTTATGTAAATATTTGACTATGTAAATATTGGTGTTCATACGATTGCGCTTTTTAATGGGAATTTTCGATTCCTAACAGAGTGAAAATTGTGAACTCCATAGCATTCTTTTTCTATGTAAATAAAAGCGAATTTAAATCCACTAACATGTAATTCGGTGTACAATAATTCGAATTGATAAGTGGGAATTCGCAGTTCTCTGTGTTGTTTTAAAAAATGTTTGTTTAACTTGTATATATCTCGTTCATGATTAACGTAAATTTTATTTGCTTTGGATTTTTAATACGAAATGTTAATACAAATAAATGAACTTCAATCTACGGAGTTTGTCTTGCGAATTTCAAACTAAATGATCATAGAATCTTCACGCCAACACGCTGTTGTATAAAAAGTATGCGTCTTCTTTAGCTTCACGCTTAACGGTGGCTAAAGAAGAAGATCGTGAAGATTTCCTCTCTCTATAGACGTTCTTACGTGTCGATGACGTCTCTACTCCTAGAGACAAGGTCCGCAGGTTTGAGTTTCATTTGTATCAGAAGTCATTTGAGTGTTCAGTTCCCTTTCGTCATTACTTTCAAAATGCTTACTACCCGAAACAAATCGAATCGCATATGCTTTCGTCCTGGAGAAGTTTCTCTTAATTAGTTGCCAGCGATGATAACTTTGCAAACTATTGAAACATTTTGCTGCCCGCTGACTCGGCTAAGTGGCCATACCGTCACCCACTAGTGTGTAATATTCTTCACTCGCCGGCCCCGCCCCGACGCCGATTCAGGCGCCCGCTACTCCTTCACTTCCTCTAACGCAATGAGAATGCCCTCCCGCCCTGCGCTCTCGCCACTGAGATCCCCGCCCAACTCACTCCCTAATTCCCCTCCAGACAGGAAGCCAATCTAACCACACTCAATTAGACTTATAGCCAACAACATCTCTTACTATCATACTCGAGCATGTTTGGTTACTAATCATTTTGTTAATGTGCACATTTACACGGTTAATAATCTTCCTTCACCTTCCTTCCCTGCTGTCTTTTCCAATCTCGCAGACCCTAGACTTTTTCTGTCTACAGGCTCTGACACACATTGTACATGTCGTCCGCATCGTTGCATGTCGATCTGGTGCGTAAGGTGCTTCTTATCCCCTTCAGGGATTCTGCTGTGACTCTCTCCATTCCCCTCCAATCATTCGCTATCTCCCTTACAGTATAAAACTATGCTATGATAAAACTCACTTATCATTATGTTATCTAACTTAATCCATGATATTTCACGATCTGTACGACACAAATACATGTACATAAAATTGGCCAAGAACCACCTTTAATCCTCTATTCGCAATGATAGAATTATCAGAGAATAAGAAATAAAGGTGGAAATATAAAATATATTGCAAATTATAGGCTACTCACAAACCAAAATATACATTCCACTCACATCTCTTTCACTAATTTCTTCTCCCCTATCTAATTTGCCAATACTTAATATATAAATATAATATATATCATATTATATATATATATTATATATATAATATATAATATATATATATACTATATATATAATTATAATATAATATATATATTTAATATATATATAGATATATAATTTATATATATATATATATATATATAATATATTATCATATTAACAAACTTAAAATAAAACATCATTTCTTAACATAAAGCAGAAGTTAGCTTTAACATCAAAAATGTAACTGCCAAAGCAACAATATAACAACTTTTAAGATCTAATTCACCAAAACAATTCCTCTATTCATTTCCAGCCACGAACCCAGTCACTTTTTTAATGGATTGAAAGATAGCATTTATTTAATCGCGATATCATTTAACTTCTTTTCCAATTTACATTAATCCTTATAGTTCTATGTACTATCTTTCTTCATTTAACCAATTTCGCAAAAAAAATAAGAGAATAATTATCGCAGCATAATTTAAGTTGTAAAATATCGATCGTTTCTATACTGTTAACACTCGTGCCTAAGCACGAGCAGCACCAATATGAAGCAAATATTACTATATAATACTATATATATATATATATAATATAAATATAGATATTAATTATTATTATATAAATATATTATATATATTATATACTATATATATATATATACTAATATATATATATATACTATATAATTATATATTATATCATAAATTATATAGCAAAAATAAAAATATCAAACACAAAGGTCGGTTTGACTCGTTATATGCAAAAGCTACAATAAAAATAAACATTGTTAAGGAATATGATCATTGGTGTTATAAATTAAAAAAGCAAAACCAATACAAATGATATAAAATTATGTAAATTGTCACACAAACATAGATGATTGGAGAAATATTTAAATTCAGAAAAGTGAATTATAAAAATAGTAAATAATTAATAATAATAATAATATTATAATTAAAATAATATAATAATAATATATAATACATAATATATATATAATAATATAATAATATACTAATATAATATCATAAAAAATAATAATTATGATAATAATAATAATACATAATAATATAGTAATAATAATAATATTAATAATAATATATAAACATAATATAATAATATATAATAAAAATAAAAATAATATATTATAGTAATAAATAATGAATTATACATCTGAATAATAATAAATATTATTATCATTCATTTATTATATTATTCATTATTATTATTATTATTATTATTATTATTATCTAATTATTTAATTATTTATTTATTTAATTATTTATTATATCATATAATTATCATTATCAATTTCATTATCATCCATATTATTATCATTATTATGTATTATTATTCATTATATCTATTATTATTTATTAGATATTATTATTATTAATTATATTAATATTTTATCAATGAAATATAATTTGCATGATTTTTCTTCGTTCCCTAAATAATGAACAAACAGTTTTCGTTAATCCTTTTCCTTCCAGGGACAATTTACTCGGGGGGTAAAACAAGTTGGTCCTTTTGTAACAAATCCGAGGCCGATCTTTCGGGCTTACTACACCTTCTGGGACCATTTCCAAGCATATGGCTATACCATTATCTTTAACCGAATTGGAAGCCAAAACTTAATAATAAATTATTGCAAAAAAAAGAAATATAGAAATTATATAAAATTTAGCGCGCTAAAATAAATAATAACTTACAATTTTAATCTTAATTCAAAGACCCTTTTTTTTTTTTTCTTTCTTATCACCTTTTTCCAAGAAAAATCTTGTGATCAGACATTTTCCATACAATGTTAATATTTCCCGTTCACAATTTTCACCGTATTAAATGTATTGAAGAAAAAGAAAAAAAAAGAGACCGAGTCAGCTACTGATTATAACAATTATAATCACAATAAATTAATAATAATAATTAGTAAAAGAAAATAACAAATATAAAATGATAAGGAAAAATTACAACTTAGCTAGAATAATAGAAAAAATAAAGAATTGGTATAATTAAAACTCGAAGAAAATGAACCAAAATTGAAATAAGGTAAGATTAAGTAAAAAGATGATGAAAGATGAATAATTATACTAAGACATTAAGAAGAGTTATGGAAATGGATATGAAGTAAGATTAGGAAAAGAGGTTATTAAAGTCAAAATGAGTTATTTCATTAATTCCAATAAATAAATTAAAACTGTGAATCAATATGTACTTGTTTTCGGGCTAATAATATATATTGGATAACACTATTTAAAGGAATATATAATCAGACATACCGTCTAGATAACCAAGACTCTACACAATTTCTCACTACATTAATGAAAAAATATAAAAAAATCAATAAGAAGCTAAGAAGTTAAATCATGTAAAATAGAAATCGTAAGCACCCAATTTTATTAAAGGATGACATAGACGAACATAAATAGGTGACAGAACAGATTGAAGAAATAAGATAAATAAGTTTCAGATAAAAGAAGTAATAATAAGAGAATTAAAATTCAAAGAATAAAAATGAATAATAGAGTAATATTAAGATATAAAGTATAAATAATAAAAAATATAGATGATAAACGTTCACAAAGCTTGCCAAGGCAGTACCAAAATGGAAGCGGAAAACAATCCACAAGAAAATAAATAAGAAGAAACAGTTTTACTATATGATAATGCAGAAATTTACTAAAGTAAACGGTCAGATAATTAATGAAGTTTAGAAAGATTAAAGTTATTTCGAAATCTTCGTCTAACTTTAATAGAATAGTATAATACATTAGAAAAGACATCTTTGGATAAAATGAGAGGAAGTTATAAGAGTCCCTAAAAGCGTAATAAATTAGGAATAGAAACCTTACAGTTAAAGAAAGAGGTTAGTAAATTGAGTGAAAGGTCTCCACATTATTATCTGAACACAGAATCGAAATAAAATAAAATAAGATTCAGCACATTTAAGATTCAACATGATAGAGAAATGAATTAGAAAAAAGTTATAGACAGGCATATATGAAAAGGCGAGAAAATAGTTTTGGCCATAATGAACAGATTAACTGTGTACAATAGCTGAACATGCATCATAGATGCATTTGAGAACCAGAATGAACCAGTCAGAGAGAGTAATAATGATTTACCCTTTAATCGCTCTACCATTGACATTTTTAGAGAATTTAAATCAGTTTTTACGACACTGGGATACCCAATATATTTTGTTTTCCATCGTCCCATAATGACATTTAAACTTTCAATTATGTTATGCATGTTTATATTCATCAATAAAAAAAGTACCGGATATATACAAAAATATATCTAGTTAAAATTAAATATAGGTAAATAAATTAATTATATAGATAATTAAATGAGTAAGGCTAATAAGACTATGATAGATGATAGAGATGAATTAGTACAATATATATTATATTATATTATATACTATTATGGATGAGTTATTTATTATCCAAGTACATGTAATTAATTATTACGCACGCACTCACCCCCCAATAAGGAATAAAAAAAATAATAATAAAATTATTATAGAGAAGAATTATACAAATAATGAATATCGATGAAAGAATTGCACATGGAATAAAGGTCAAATTATATGACAAGTGACATAGTATGCAGATAAGGAGGAAGAAGAAAATAGAAGAAGGATGAGGTATTTGCTTCGCTCAAATGATATGCTACGCATATCCCCACAGAGGAATCTGAACTTAAACATCTCCTAAGCCCGTAGACACCCAACCTACACACCTACGTTCCCATGGATCTGATTAACCGACACATCTGATAGATCTTGAGAGTTTGAAGATGTCCCCCTCCCACCAGGCTAGTGAATAAAATAGTCTCGACCAATCACGTGTAATCAGAAGGTAAGAAACTATACATCACCATGTTAGAGACAGATAGAATAGGAGAAAAAGGTTAAGGGGAATATACCGAGCGGGTATCTACCGTCAGAATAGAAGAAATAACTTGACAATAGTGGATATGGCAATAAGACAAAGATATTAGAAATGAAAAGAAAGAGCCGATTCACGGTCTCTAAGTAATGGAAGCCTAAGACTAGCGCACAGTAACAAGGTCGAAAACGGCAGGCACAATAACAACAGGAAACCAACAAAGAGAGGAGTGAGTGAAAGATAATAAAGAAAGCCATCAGAATAAAGCTTTGAAGGGGAGGAAACTGGAGAGTGAAACACTAATTGCTCTTTTTCTATGGGAAAAATGAAACATAAGAAGCATGAACTTTTAGAGATGAAACATAAGAAGCATTGAGCTTCTAGGGATGAAACATAAGAAGCAGTGAGCTTCTAGGGATGAAACATAAGAAGCATTGAGCTTCTAGGGATGAAACATGAGAAGCATTGAGCTTCTAGGGATGAAACATAAGAAGCAGTGAGCTTTTAGAGATGAAACATAAGAAGCATTGAAATTCTAGGGATGAAACATAAGAAGCATTGAAATTCTAGGGATGAAACATAAGAAGCAGTAGAGCTTCTAGGGATGAAACATAAGAAGCAGTGAGCTTCTAGGGATGAAACATAAGAAGCATTGAACTTCTAGGGATGAAACATAAGAAGCAGTAGAGCTTCTAGGGATGAAACATAAGAAGCAGTGAGCTTCTAGGGATGAAACATAAGAAGCATTGAGCTTCTAGGGATGAAACATGAGAAGCATTGAGCTTCTAGGGATGAAACATGAAAAGCATTGAGCTTCTAGGGATGAAACATGAGAAGCATTGAACTTCTAGGGATGAAACATAAGAAGCAGTAGAACTTCTAGGGATGAAACATAAGAAGCATTGAACTTCTAGGGATGAAACATAAGAAGCAGTAGAGCTTCTAGGGATGAAACATAAGAAGCAGTGAGCTTCTAGGGATGAAACATAAGAAGCATTGAACTTCTAGGGATGAAACATAAGAAGCAGTAGAGCTTCTAGGGATGAAACATAAGAAGCATTGAACTTCTAGGGATAAAACATAAGAAGCAGTGAGCTTCTAGGGATGAAACATAAGAAGCATTGAGCTTCTAGGGATGAAACATGAGAAGCATTGAGCTTCTAGGGATGAAACATAAGAAGCAGTGAGCTTTTAGAGATGAAACATAAGAAGCATTGAACTTCTAGGGATGAAACATAAGAAGCATTGAGCTTCCAGTTAGCACGAGGACAATCGGAATTAAACCAAGGTTTATTAGCTTTAGTTGAAAGGAAATAGAATGAAATGTAACCCTCCATGCCGGAGAGATTCGCCTCGAGTTTAAATTATGCCCACTCCGATGGACACTCCCTCGCCGAATCAGTAATCATTCCAAGATATATTATTTCTTTCTTTCTTCACCTTCCTCTTTGCCCCAAGATTGGGGGTAAGGTGCTGTACAAGCATCGGAAAAGAAAAGCAGTAGGAGAACATGACAAACGTCGAAAAGAAAGCCCAGCCTTACCGTCCCCTCTGTACCATTAATTAGTGAGAGCTCGTCACAGACAGAAAATCCACCCTAGAGCATCATAGGACCGCGACGGACCCTCACATTGGTAAATCGTCAATGTAAGGGTTCATCCCCTGGCCCAGGTGGGCCACAACCATGCCCCCATACAAAACCCCGCCATTCTCTCCTATCATGCACCTTTATTCTCGCCTCTGCCAAACTCACATTTCTCTACTTCAGACATTCGTTCACCGACTCAATCCACTTTCTCTTCGGTCTCCCAGCCGGTCGGTTCCCAACACACTCTCCACTATACATCCGCTTAACCAACCGACTATCATTCATCCTTTTCACATGACCAAACCAATCTCACATCTTCATTTATTCTCTCATTTACCCCTTTCTTCACACCACACCACTCTCTAAACGTTCATTTCCTCACTTTATTAAATTCTTTTCCACACCTAGCATTGCCCCCTAAGATTGTCTTCCATCTGAACCATTGAACTTTAGATCTATACTTCTTATTCCAGGACATAGTCTCACTACTATACATTAACACAAATAACAACATACCTTCATGTAAGACCCTAGCGCACTCAAGACATTCCCTTTACATCCACCAAGGATTTAATTGCACATTCACCTTCCTGCCATTCACAACTTTCCTACTACACTCTGCATCATCCGTTCCCTTCTCATCCAACACATACCCTAAATATTTAAACTCAGACACTTGCTCCAGCTGCTCATCATCTAACATAACTTTCACACGAGGACTAGTCCTCACTCACAAAGCCATAACCTTACTCTTATCTACGTTTACTTTCAAACCCTATTTTACATACCCTGTCCAAATCTCTCCACCAATCCTTCTCAAACTCTCTTCAGACTCGCCACACAGAACCAAATCATCCGCATACAATAGGTAGGCACCCTCCACTCCTCTCCATTCTCCATCATTCTAACACCATTTCCTGCCATCCCCACCTCGAATTCTTTCATAACCCCATCCATATACACATTGAATAACCAAGGAGACATAACACAACCCTGTCTCACTCCGCTATTAATCCTAAACCAATCACCATTGACACCATTTATTCTTACACACGCTTCACTATCGTCATACATACTTTTGATTCCATTCAGAAGCCTACTACCAACACCATATATCACTAATACCTGCCATAAGGCTTCCCTATTAACTCTATCATACGCCTGTTGTAAATCCATATATATATATTATATTATTATTATATATATTATAATTATTATATATTAATTTATTATTATTATTATTATTATTATTATTATTATTATTATTATTATTATTATTATTATTATTTTAATATACAGTTGTTTGAGGTTTTCGGAGTTATTGAAGTTTATTAATCTGAAGAACTTTGATTTTGCTCTTGAGTATTGTTTTTTTTTTCATTTCATTAAAAATTAGATGTTTTAATTGGTTTTAAATTTTAAGATCCAATTAATTTGCATCGTTGATGATGAAAGAAAAAAATTGA
The DNA here is from genome assembly GCA_015478945.1 of Trachelipus rathkii. Lineage (NCBI taxonomy): Eukaryota > Metazoa > Arthropoda > Malacostraca > Isopoda > Trachelipodidae > Trachelipus > Trachelipus rathkii. The sequence goes on along the minus strand of JABUQX010081144.1, from coordinate 79,783 downwards.
GTTTGTAGAAAGTGATGAACAAACTTTTTTTTTTCAATAGATATTTTACTTTTTTGGTATTTTTTTGTTCAAGTGCTTTTTATAATCTTCTTTCTAAAAACAAATCCTGCATCCTTGTGGCCGATCGTTAAATTCTAAATATAATTCACAATAGCTCAAATACAGTTATATATATTTACAAAAATACTCGACTCAATGCGAAGATTTAAATTCTTTAAACTCTAAATATGATTCACATTAACTCGAATACAGTAACATAAATAAAGAAATTCGGCTCTAGGAGAAGATTGATACTCGTTCCTCGGCTATACAGTTTATTCGTAGTAACCAATGTAAATTTCTTTTCTATCTTTTCGTCTACATTATCTTCTGCTATTCTCTTTGACTTTTGTATTCGCCCCCCCCCCCCGACCCTTTTACATACTGTATGTTCATAAAAGAGGAGAAATTGTAGTGGACTAAAGTTAACGTATGAAATGTTATTACAACCCTAAAGAAAGTGTATTGAGAGCTGTAAGAAAAGCTTGTCCGCACAGCTGGGAGTAAGTTATACATGAGAGAGAAATTATTTAGATAGCTCACCGCTACGGTAACATGGTTAATAATATAAATTTAACCTGTGATTTATTGAGGCCCTTAAAACTGCAAAGACCTTAAAAATCGTAATTGTATGGTGGGATTTATATATATATTTTTAATAATAATAATAATAATTACACTCGATTGTTTTGATATTTTCTCTTTCTTCTGTAGGCGATATGGCTGAACACAAAATCCAGTCGGGTGGTGGTCCACTTTCAGTAACTTTACAGATTGTGCCAAAAATGCTCAAACCTTTGGTATCCGTTTGGGGTCCAAACCTCTACATTGTGTCCTTTAAGTTAGAAACTGATCCTAATGAATTAGGGAGGAAGGCCCGAGAAGCCCTCGTAAGGTATAAGCATAACCTCGTTGTAGGGAATTTGTTACCTACTATTAGGGTTTGTGTTACATTTGTTACCAAAGAGTCGGAAGAAGAGGTTAAACTTACTGAAGAAAATCGGCAAAATGGTATTGAAATTGAGAAACTTATTGTTGAAAAAATTCAAAGTTTATATAAAGTTTATTTAAAACATTAGTTTTAAATTAAAATTTGTTAAGAGAGAGTTCAGATTTTATATAGAGTATATAAAATTTTATATTTTTAATTGTATGGGAAAGGGGTAGAGAATTCATAATAGTTGTGAATAGAATTTCGGATACAAATTTTTAGTGCACTGTGTTGGAAGTGGGAGAATTGTTTTTTTTTTTTATGTATTAATACTATTTATTAGTAAATTAATAAATGGTGTGGAATGGAAGCCATTATAAATTAATAAATGGTGTGGAATGGAAGCCATATTTTATGTATAGTATATTATATTTATAGTTTTGTAATAGATTCCACACTTTTATAAATATTGTGTATATTTTTAGTTCAAGATTTTTAACAGATTCTATAGATAATATATACAGGTTTATATTTTACTAAATTTTATAAATTCAGAAAATTTTCTTTTGTTTTATTTTCAGAACTTTCTGCAAAGTACGTCGGTATAAACTATAAAGATATTTTATTAAAAGGTTGACACCACCACACACTAATAGGAATATAATATAATATATATCTTCTTCTTCTTCATCTTCCTTCTATTTTCCCAAGAATGGGAGTAAGTTGGTGCGTTACATGCATCGGAAAAGAAAAGCAGTAGAAGAACATGACAAAAGTCGAAAAGAAAGCCCAGCCTTACCGCCCCCCTCTTTACCATTAATTAGTGAGAATTCGTCGCAGTCAGAAAATCTACCCTAGAGTTTCATGGGACAGCGATGGACCCTCACTATGGATAGTCAGTCAATGTAAGGGGTTTCATCCCGTGGCCCCAGGTGGGCCACAACCCATACCCCCTCACAAATCCCCCGCCATTCCTCCTGTTTATACACCTTTCTGGCTCGCCTCTTACCGAGTGCAATTCTCTCTTTCAAAACATTTCGTTTACTGACTCAATTTCCACTTTTTCTTTCGGTCTTCCAGCCGGTCGGTTCCCACACACTCGCCCACCATTACATCCGCTTAACCAAACCGACTATCATTTCATCCTTTCCATATGAACCAAACCATCTCAAACATACTTTCATTTATTCCTCAATATACCCCTTTCTTCAAACCACGCAACTCTCTATATTAGATTTATTCCTCATTTTAATCAATTCTTCTAACCTAGCACACCCCTAAGATTGTACAATCTGAAACACATTGAACGTTTAGATTCTGTACTTACTTATTCCAGGACCATAGCTCTCAACTCTATACAATATAACAGTAACAACAACCCTCATGTAAGACCCTTAGCACCACTCAAAGAGACTTAGTCCCTTAATACACTCACCAAACGATTTAATTGCACCAGCCACCTTTCCTGCCATTCACAAACTTTCCTACTACACTCTGCATCGTCCGTTCCCTCTCATCCAACATTATACCCTAATCTTTAAACTTAGAGCACTTGTTCCACCGCTGTCCCATCTTACATTAAACTTCACACTGAGGAGAGTTCCTCACTTCACAACCATAACCTTACTCTTATCACGTTTACTTTTCAAGGCCCCTCCTTTTACACACCTGCCAAATCTCTCTACCAATCCTCTTCCAAAAAACCTCTTTTAGATCGCCACACAATGCCAAATCATAAGGCATATAATAGGTAGGGCAGCCCCATTCTCCACTCTCCACTCATCTCTAACACCATTTCCTCCATTCCCACACCTCTAATTCTTTTCATAACCCAATCCATATTATATAAAAATTGCATAACCAAGGAGAATAACACAACCCTGTCTCATCCGCTATTTATATTAAAAATCACCTTTGACAACCATTTATTCTTACAAACACGCATATCACTAATCGTCATACTATACTTTTGAATTTCTTCAGAAGCTACACCAACACCAGTATATCACTATACACCTGCCATAAAGCTTCAATATTAACCCTATCATAATGCCACTGTTGCAAATCCATAAAACCTAATACCAATTTATATCTCTTCCTCATTTTCTTCATATCATTTGTTCAATGTAAAGATTTTGATCCACACATCCCTCTACACTCCTAAACGCACCTTGTTACTTCACCAAATCAGTCCTTCAGTCACTCGACGCACTCTTCGACCAAAATACCAGGCATATATCTTCCCTACCAACACTCAATAAACTTATTTCCCCTATAATTTTTACAGTCTTCCTTTTCTCTTACCTCCTATTATAAAGAATGGTACTATTACTCGACTCTCTCCATATCCCTGGAAACTATACCCTCATAAACGCTATTACACAACTTTCCAAACCCAATCAATCAACCATCTCGCCTCCGTTTCCTGAACATATTTCACCAGTAAATTTCATCTATACTTGCAGATTTACCAATTCTTTCAACTTTCTACACTCTACCCATTACCTCCTCCTTGCTAATAACCTCATCCCCAAAATACCTATTCCTTTTTTGCACCATCAAACCCACACACATTCACTATCACCTCTTTCATTACTGGTTAATATTGTGCAGATTTTCGAAGTTTTCATTTTCCACACTCCCCTCACATCCATTTTCATCAGTTACAAAACACCATCCCTATTCATTATTCAAGCATATTCCCCTTATTCTCATTCTTAACCTTTCGCACTTCCTTCCAGAAGAGCTTGGTATTCCCTTGTAAGTCCCCATTCATCCTCCTTCCAAACTGTTCATTTACCTCTTTTTTTCTCCTACGATGCACCTTTAGTATTTTCTTTTTTCCTCCTTATTAATTCAAGCATCTTTCTTTTGAAATTCATCATTTTGCTTTTAGTACATTCAAACCACGCTTCTTTTTTACCTTTAACCGCTTCCTTTGCACTACTAACAATTGCTATCGCTCCTCAATTGCCCCAGATTTGTTCAGTATCAACTCTTGTTCACATTCAATCGATTTTACTTGCGAGCGTCTTACTACTTACATTATTGTCATTGTTCACGTTAACATTCTTCACTCTAATATTTACCTCTTTCTTGCGTATCCACCCTATCCTCTCCATCCAAGCCCCCACTAACTTAATTTTACATTGAACAACATAATGATCCGATAATCCCATTCCTAAAACCCTCACTGATTCAACATCTCCTTCTTCACCAACACAAAATCAATCATTACTTTTCACTTCGATACCATCTCTCCTACACCAACTCTATATACTTTTTAGATACTCTTGTATTTAAAGAAAAGTATTACTTACACACATACCTCTCTCTTCACAGGAAATCAATCACCTTCTCACCATACTCATTTCTCTCCCGCCACCTCAAAAACCACCTGTGTATTACCATCCCTTTTTTGATCACCTATCCAACCATTCAGGTCCGCCCAACACTATCAATCTGAAGCTCCTACTCACCCATCCAGAACGATCATTCAGAATATCCCAAAAATTCGTTACTCTCTTTCAACACGTTCCCTCAGATTTGACCATACTCACAACCCACACATACCTTGACCTTTTTCCCAAACTTAAATTTAACCCATTAGAATTCTAGTACTCACACAAACAAGATCTACCATAGCTTTGTAACACAAGGTCACTCATCAAAATTGCAACTCCTGCTCTTCCCACTCTCATTCCTATTCCACACCAGCACATACACACATTTTCACACCACATTCACTCATTTCACCGTTTCCTTTTTCAATCATTAGATTGGTTATCAACACAAACACATTTCACAATCACACCACACCACTCATTTTCACATGTTCCTTTCATCTTGTTTTAGTCACAGCATAGCAAATCAAAATTTGCCCTTCTTTTTCAAAATTTATTCCTCGACATTCCATGTACCCATAGTGTAAGACAATTTCGCCGAAAATAGAAGGCCGTTTACGGCGATCACGACCTCCGAGGCTTGCATTAGCATTCCTAGCAAGAGATAGATGGTAGTAGGCAGCCAACCCAACTACCACCGTCCCTTAGTCGCCTTCTACGACACGCAGGGAATACGATGTGGGAACCAATTCTTTTTATCCCCACACACACGGATATATAGATATATATATTATATTAAATATATACTATATATATATATATATATATATATATATATATTAATATTATATATATATATATATATATATATACTATATATATATATATATATATATTATATATATTATATATATATTATATATATATATATATATCTTAGACGCATGCTAGGTGAGAAGAATTAATAAAATGAGGAATGAACTTATTAATTAGAGAGTTGTGTGGTGTGAAGAAAGGGGTAAATGAGTGAATAAGTGAAAGTATATGTTGAGGATGGTTTGGTCATGTGGAAAGGTGATGAATGATAGTCGGTTGGTTAAGCGGATGTATAGTGGGGAGTGTGTTGGCAACCGACCCGGCTGGGGGACCGAAGAGAAAGTGGATTGAGTCTGTGAACGAATTCTGAAGGAGAGAAATGTGGAGTTGGCGAGGCGAGAAAAAGGTGCATGATAGGAGAGAATGGCGGTTTTGTATGGGGGCATGGTTGTGCCCACCTGGGCAAAGGGATGAACCCTTACATTGACGATTTAACCATATTTGAGGGTTCGTTCGCGGTCCCGATGAAGCTCTATGTGGATTTTCTGTCTGTACGAGCTTTCATAATTAATGGTACAGGCTGGGCTTTCTTTTCGACATTTTCATATTCTTCTACTATTTTTCTTTTCCGATGCTTGTAGCGCAACCTTACTCCCAGTCTTGGGAAAAAAAGGTAGATTTTTAAAGAAAGAATATATATATATATATACTATATATATATAATATATATTATATATATATATAGATATATATATATATATATATATACTATATATATATATATATATATATATATATCACCCACCTTCTCTCCCCATGACTGAGGGTAAGGTGCGTCACATGCACCAGAAACAAAAAAGTAGTAGACGAATGACGTAAGTCGAAAAGGAAGCCCAGCCTTACCATCCCTTTATACACCTTTAAGCTAGAACTCGTAGCAGTCAGAAAAATCCACCCTAGGGCTTCACAGGACTGTGACGGACCCTCATCATGACATCTCGTCAATGTGGGGTTCATCCCTTGGCCCAGGGGGCCACAACCCAAATTACCCCCTCACAAAACCCCGCCATTCAACTCCTATTATGCACCTTTTTCTCGGCTCTCCTCCAGGTATTCATTTACTGACTCGATCCACTTTTTCTTCGGTCTCCCAGCCGGTAAATTCCCAGGGCACTCACCACTGGTTGAGTATATATAACTATATATATATATATTATATATATATATAATATATAATATAGTTTATATATATAATATATATATAATATATATATATATATATATATATATATATATATATATATATATATATATATATATATATATATATATATATATAAACTTTTTTTGCTTTTTTGTTGTACAAGGTAATAGGACTAATTTTTAATATTAGTGAAATCCTTCATTTGTACCGGGCAGGAGATACCACACACGCTGCAACCATTTAAACTGGGTTATAATTAATATCTACCATTGTTACTTTATTTAATTAAAATGATTCGATGTTGGAGAAAATGGGAGACTTATTTATACTAAAAGGAAAGTTTTAAGTTAAATAAAAATGAGACGAGTTCTAAACTGGTGAGACTTTTTTTTTTTTGTGCTGAGGAATTGGTGTACCCTTTTAACGATAAAGTATTTTTTGCCTCAAAAATTAATCTATAATGATGGTAGTTTAAAAAAAACCGCATTGCACGGCCACTATCTTATTAGAGGAACGGAGCTTTTCCCTAGAATCCGCATAAATGATAAAAATCGTTTTCAAACACTTTGCCTTTATGCCACTTTAGCGGTAGTTCTTGAGTTAACATTTGATTGCTTCTGTTTGGCATTAGTAATTTTCTCATTGACCATATTTATATTCGATTAATATATTCAAATTATAGATTTCGCTTATCACAATCCATACCAAAAACTATGATCTTTAAAATCTTGAAACCATTAAATTATTACAAAATAGTTTTCAAGAAAATTTTTTTTTCAAAGTTCACACACCATGTTTGTTTTCGCCTTTACACACATGCATTATATATGATATTGTTTAAATCACTAAACTTTATTATATATACTGGAATATATTATTGAAAGGAGTCTGCTTAAAATTACCGTCTCCCAAGTCTAGAGTCCAATTTCTTGCCGTCGGACCAACCCTGATACTTAGATTCCGATCACCACTGATAAACCATAGGCAACGGCTGAATGCTTCTCGTTTGTATTATAATAAGAGTATATAAATTAACAGAATTATACCGCTAATAATGTTTTTGATTTTATTTTTTTAGTATATAGAATGCATTAATTTCCTGTGGTTATATATTAGGTTCCTAAAGTCTAAACATCTATACTAATTGTAAAGTTAAGGAATTTTAAGTAAAACTACAAAAAATAATTATATTACAAATTTTTTTTATTCTCACTGTACATAGAAAATAACATTCGAAAATAAGAATTGCATTGAATGATGGAGTTTCAGAGTCCAATTATAGAGATTTTGTCCTCCATCAAGCTTGGCTAAAAGTTTAAGAGGGAGGTAAAAACCACGTGTAACAATAAGTTATTAATTTTATTTATCTCATTCCGTTAAAGAAAATGTCTCATTGCCCAAATGACGATCTTTGACCAACACCATCTCTCTTCAATGCGACTGTTTGTAAGGTTGTCAAGGAGACGACACCGACTTTTAATTTTTAATACAAAACTTTCCATCTTGACTACTATTATTTTCTTAAAAATAAACCAGTAACTTTTAATTGAAATGGGAGGACAGAACAAGTAAACTTCATAGATGCATGCAAACTGTTTAGAGTTGGAAGCCAGTTCACCAGAAACGATTAAAGCTTTTTTCAGGAAAGGACCAATTATTCTTTTTTTTTTTTTTGCTGTTTAATTAATCAAGAAATCGAACCGGTTATCAATTCTTATGGCAAAGAAGAGAACTGGTTAAAATTTTGGCAGCTCAACATAGCATGCAGAGAATAGATTAGGTTAGAGCACTAATCTTCCAACTTTGCTTACCTTCTATGTTTATAATTAAAACTAAAGTCTTCCTCCAATTCTACTCTGTCATTTCCTTCCACAATAATTTTTTTTTCTATAATAATATTTGCTCCAAGTAAATTTTACTATGTGAAACGAGGGACAACCATGTCTCTCTACTACCTCCCCAAAATGCAACTCTATTATTATTGGATTTAGGTTCAAGAACCTACTATAAAGCTTATAATACTAACATAACTTTTACCTTTGTTTTTTAAAGTATACATTAAAAGAATTTATTTCCTTGTTGTAGAGTAACTTTAATTATTCACCTGACAGCACCCTAGAATGTGCGATCGATAACGGCGTTCGACCTCAATTAAAAGAACAAAATACACCAGGCATGAACAGTTCTTTAATAACAAAAACCTAATTGGGTCAATAGAATACTGAGTTCGTAAACCCACTTAAAATACTCGCTTTTCTGTCTAAGTTCTATAAAGGACAAAGGTAGAAAGTCTAAATTTTTTTAACTTAAACCTTTAGAAATAAGAAAAACTTTTTTTTTTTTTACCAATCTCTAAGTCAGCTTTATACATCTGACAAGATTAATTTTTTAATATTTCTTTCAAAAGATAGAGTAGAATAAATGAATGGTATAATATATAACTGTTATAACCCACAAACTGTAAAATATAAATTTTAACCCAGCTGAATTTTACTAATAAAACTTATATTATAGCGTTTACATATTCTAAAAAGTTCCTATTTTTGGAAATGTTCAACTCTACCCATTTTTTTTATATATAAGGATTGCCAACAATAGTTCAATATAATAATAATAATAATAATAATAATGATAATGATAATAATAATAATAATAATAATACCTTGGACCACTCACGAAAGTAAAAAATAATAATATAAACGACTTTCTCTCTCTTTCTGTCCTAAAAAAAAAAGAAATATAAAAACATTATATTTATTAAATAAACAACATAATATACATTATCAACAACAACCTTTCCCTCCAGATGGCGCCTGAAGATGAATAATTCTCCCTGTTAAATCCCGAGGTAACATTATTTTGGTACAATTTTCCAATTCGCTATCAGTTTCGCTATTTTCAGAGTCACTCGAATCAGTGTACTCTCCGAGCCCTGGTAAAATTGCCACACACTGGAGACCATTTTTAATATAAGCTGTCTTTGGTTTGATTTCTTCAATTGTTTTTCCAACATGTTCTTCACTAGATGATTCTGATAAAAAAAAAAAAAAAATTATATATATATATATATATAATTTTTTTTTTTTTTTTTGGGGGGGGGGGAAGTGAATGTACAGGCGTAGTCACGGCTCATAAAGAACTACCAGACATGGTGGACTACGCCTAGACGGAAACTGGGATGGAATGACAGTTTATGATAGACTATATGTTATATAGAATACTAAATGTGGTAAGAAAAGCAAAGACCAGAAGACTATCAAAAGTGAGTGACTCAGCTAAAATATAAGGTAGTTTGTTGTTGAGAGATGCTGGCCCGAGAGCAGGGATTATTGTACGTCTAATATAGTCCAATATGGGACAGTCAACAAAGATATGTCGGACAGATTGAGGGGCATGGTTTCGACAAAATTGGCAGTGGGGAGGAAAGGGTCCCAGTCATATAATGCCCATGAGTAAGATTGGTATGGATTGACGGGCCAATATAACCTCGTGCAGGCGGTTACGATGGAAAGCGAAGGACCAATGCAGTAAGTTTGGAGCCACGGCAGTCGGAGCCCCAACACTCCTGCCACCGTGCTCTGAAGCCCTGGTTAAGACTGGAAGCAAAATCTGAAGATGGGAGAAAGCCCCTTCTAATGCTAAGTGGGAGATAGCTTAAATTTCTATGATGGTCAGAAGCGGCCAACTTATTAGCTTTTTTGTCAGCATTTTAATTACCGGGTACCCCCACATGGGAGGGAGCCCAGCAGAAAGTGACCACTTTCTTCCAGGAATGGAGTCTGTGCAGAAATTTTTGGATAAACCACACCAGAGGATTTTTTGGGTACAAGACAGGAAGGGTCTGCGAGAGTCTGAGCATATGATAAATGTTGCTTCACTAGTGATAAAAAGAATTCGAGAGAGAGCCATCAGAATCGCCACCAGTTTCTCCGTAAATGTGGAGGCAAATGGGGGGAGAGAGAGAGTGATTGGGGCTGTGATCCGGAAAAACTGCAGAAGCACCAACTCCGACATCCCGCCCAGAACCATCAGTAAAAACAAGGGTGGAACACAAGCCCAAAGTTCCAAAGGGTTATGATGGGAATAGTCAATGAAGACAGAGCGAGACATATCGAAGGAGCCGGATAAAGCCAGGGCGAGTAGTCGCAGTCAAGGGAATAAGATAAAATTCTCTGAAGAGGAATATGCAGTTGGGTGAAGCAATTATAAACAATCTCAGCAAAAGGCCAGTACTGCAACTGCCGAGGGATCCCCTTCAGGATTGGGGTCAGTGCCGAGTCGGTAGGTGATTGATGGTGCAGGTGGGTGGAGCACATAATGCACTCTCTACGAAGGGAAAGAGGCATTACTTTGCCCTCCATCTCCAGACTTACTTTAGGGGAGGACCGAAAAGCCCCCAAAGCAATCAGTAGGTCTGCATTTTGGATAGTGTCGAGCGTGTGGAGCAAGCGAGATGAAGATTGACCGTAAACGGCTCATCCATAGTCAGATTTTGACAAAATTAGGGCAGTTTTCAAACGCAGAAGGGATCTGCGGTCGGCACCCCAAGACTTGCCAGAGATGACGAAGAAGGTCAAGAGCCCTGGAACACTGAAACTTAAGGTGTGCGACGTGTGGGACAACATATGAAAGACGGTCATCCAAAACGAGGGCAAGAAATCTAGTCTGGGATACCACCGGAACGGGTGTTCCACACAATGTAAACACAGGTTGAGGAAGAAGACGGCAGCCCCGTCCAGCCCTTTTTCGGAATAATATAGCTTTTGTCTTGGAGGGGGAGAACCGAAAACCATGTGAAACCCCCAAGCAGTGATGTTATTTATCGTCAACTGGAGCTGGCGTTCCAGATGCACCATCCGAGAACCCAACACATAGAGGGTTAGGTCATCCACATAAAGAGAACACTTAACAGAGTCAGGAACGGAATTAAGTATGTCGTTAAAGGAGATTGCAAAGAGTAAGAAGCTGAGAACACTTCCCTGGGGAACTCCCTCATCCAACAAAAGGGGCGAGATAAAGCTGAAGAGCAGCGAACCAGGATAGTTCTATTAGTGAGAAGTTTGGCAATAAACTGTGGCAACTGATCCTTAAGCCCAAGAAAGTATAATTTGAGAAGGATACCAGTCCTCCACGTATTGTCATAAGCTTTTTCTAAGTCAAAGAACACCTCAATACAAGGTTGTTAATGGAGAAGGACTCACGAATGTCATGGGCAAGAAGAAGCAATGGGTCCTCGGTTGAGCGATGGTGCCGGAATCCAAACTGAAGATCAGAGAAAGCATGCAGGCCCTCCAACACCGGAACAAGACGCTCAGACACCATTTTTTTTTCAAGAAGTTTGCAAGTATGGCATGTGAGGGAAATTGGTCTCTGGTTATCAGCGATATAAGGGTCTTTACCCGGTTTAGGGATGGAAACCACATACGCGGTTGCCCACATGAGGGGAAAACATTCACCAGCCATATACGATTTTACAGGCCCAGTAAGAAGGCTAAAGCGGTTGGATACAAGTGTCTGGGCATCACAAAAGAGATGCCATCTGGACCGAGAGCGTCATTTTTATATTTCGACAGAGCCGTCTGGAATTCGAAGTGAAAAGGCGATTGTAATGAAGGTCCACACCCTTCGCGTGGATAAATCTGGAGGGGAAGTAGTATTGCGGATTGTCTAGAAAGTATCTGTGTAGTTAGAAATACTAGAGCACTTCACAAAATTGTAGCCAAAAACATCAGCAACAGGTGCTAGGCTGAAAGTGTATCGGAAATGCCAGGGCCAAATAGAAGCACGAAGGGAGGGGAACTGTTGGAACGTATAGAAAGTTTCTACACAACCCTCCACAATGAAGATAAGTGGGTCTCAGAGTTAGCCATTGACACGTAAGACCGAAAGTACTGTTTACGCGTGCTACGGTTCATGCAGCGAGATCGTGCAGTAGCCGCCTTATGTATTATTTTGTTATTCACAGTCGAATTGTGCTAGAACTGTGTGAAAAGCTTTCTCTTCTCCCGATTGGCTTGTGAGAATTCCTTCGACCACCAGGTATTGGCTAGTCTCCGGCTGACTGATGAGAGGGAAATGTGGGTCTCTGCCGCCCAAAGGACAGTCGAGGAACAGGAATTAAAAGCATCCTCTATCGAAGGAATACGCGTTCATTTGGATAAATGGACACACTAGTCGCAGAATGGATAACGAGAGCACGGTCATATCGCCATCGGGAGCTTGGAGGTGCTGCTGGAGATGGTGTAGCTTCCTCCACAATGATTGAGTAATGGTCACTCTCACATAAATGATCGAAGCGAGATCACCGAAAGCAATCCAACCCAGGTGGGCCACAACCGTACCCTCTCACAAAACCCCGAAATTCAATCCTATTATGCACCTTTCTTCTCGCCTCTGCCAAACTCTCATTTCTCTCCTTCAGACATTCCTTTACTGATTCAATCCACTTTTTTTTCGGTCTCCCAGCCGGTTGATTCCCAGCACACTCACCACTATACATCCGCTTAACCAACCGACTATCATCCATCCTTTCCATATGACCAAACCCTCACTATTCACTCTCGTTTATTTTCTCATTTACGCCTTTATTCACACCACACAACTCCCTAATGCGTTCATTCCTCATTTTATCAATTCTTCTCACACCTATCCCGCCCCTAAGATTGACCATCTGAACACATTGTACCTTAGATCTATAACTTTTTCCCAGACCATAGTTTCACTACTATACATTAACACTGCTAACAACATACCTTCATGAAAAACCCTAGCGCACTCAAGACTTTAGTCCATTTATATTCACCGAGATTTAATTGCACCAGTTCCAAAACTTTACCTACCATTCACAATTTTCCTACTACACTCTGCATCACCCGTTCCCTTTTCATACAACATATATCCTAAATATTTAAATTCAGATGCTTGTTCCAGGTGCTCACCGTCTAACATAACTTCACACCGCGGACTCCCCTCACTCACTACCATAACCTTACTTATATACATTTACTTTCAAATCCTCTACCGACTTACACACCACTATGCGCAAATCCTTTACCCAATCCTCTCAAACTCTCTTCCGATTCGCCACACAAAAACATATCATCCTCAACGTGAAATAAGTAGGGCATCCTCCATCTTTTCATGATCTCCATTAATTCTAACTCTATTCCTTGTCACCTACCTCTAATCTTCATAAAACCCCCATCCATATTGTACAAATATGGATAACCAAGGAGACATAACACATCCCTACCTCACTCCATTATCAATATTAAATCATTCACTTTTAACTCCATTTTTCTTACACAAGCTTCATTATCGTCATGTACATACTTTTGATTCCATTCAGAAGCCTACCACCAGCACCTGCTGCAAGGCTTCCTATTAATCCTGTCATACGAATGTCCTAGCTCACCCGACTCGGTAGTCACCTTCCTACCACTAACAACTTTCCTACCACACTCTTCATAGAATAATGAATAGGTATGGTGCTTTTGTGACTGATGAGACAGACATGAGGAGAGTGTAGAGGGAATAATTAGAAAATCAGCATAATCAGTAATAATGAGATACATGAATGTGGGTTTAATGTTGTAACAAGAAGTACTTTCGGAGAAGGTAATTAGTAGAGAGGTAATGGAACACAACAGGTAGAATGAGAAAGTTGAAGAATGGTAAATCAGCAGGCATGCATGGAATTACTAGTGAGGTTGTGTTTGACTGGATATGGAAGTTGTGTAACAAAGCTTTTGTGAAGGGTATAGTTCCTGAGGACTGGAGGAGATCAGCGATAGTACCTTGTATAAGAGTAAGAGTGATAAGGGGAACTGTAAAAACTATAGGGGAATTAGATTATTGAGTATTGCAGGGAAGGTACTTACTTTACTTACTTGGTTGCCCCCCGCTCCTCTCCTATGAGAAAAGGGCGTCCATGAGATATTGTGCCACCAGATGTCCTTTGTCGTCAATTGTCATGGAGGGACATTTTTGACAGTGGGGAGAGGCAGCATTATGAAATTCCTGAAGGTAGGGATTGTGCCCAGGGCATAAACGGGACAGCATTACTCTGGGTTAACGGTCCAAATTTTGTACTGTGGGGGATATTTCAGTCGGGCGTGCCTGGAGTGTGGTGTTATTTGGATATACTGAGATCGTTCTTTGGGCTAACTGAGTGTGTGAGTGTGGATGTGTTTATTAATTTTGAGTATCTGGGGGCGGGGTAGGGAGCGTATTGTAAATGCTTAGTAGTACAAAGCTGGTGTGATCATTTTTCTTCTCGGTAGAAGGGGCTGCTGTAATGTTTGATATAAGAGTGGTCTAATGAAAGTGACTTGCTGTATAATTGGCAGCCCATCATGTTGAGATGGACACTTACTGAAAGAATTTTTGCCTCGATTAGTAATGGATGGGTGTGGAGGGGAGACAGCTTATTATTATTCTAAGAGTTTTATTTTGTACTACTTCTATTTTTTGCTTATTGGACTGTGATATTGGTGATGCCCAGGCTGGTGATGCATAGTTTAAAAATAGACGGTGATGGAGTCTCTATATACATACTATTGCGAGGGTCACTTTGTATTGAGTAAAATTTGTTCTGTTGTGAATGAAAGAGGACCAAGTCTTGAGTGCGCTAAGGTTCCGCATGAGTGTATGTTGTTACCAGTGTTAATGTACAGTTTTGAAACTATAGTGTGGAATAAGAGGTATAATTATAAGTGTTCAGATGGATAATTTTTGGGACGTATTAGGTGTGAGAAAAATTGAATGAGAGAATAAATGTGAATATTTTAAGATGGTTTAGTCATACGGAAAAGATGGATGATAGTCGGTTGGTTAAGCAAATGTATAGAGGTGAGTGTGTTGGGATTCGACTGGCTGGAAGACCTAAGAAAAAGTGGATTGAGTCAATCAATGTACAGGACCCACCACAACTCACAAAGAAGCGGCCACAATGGGTTGGATTGAGTCAGTAAAAGAGTGTCTGAAGAAAAGAAAAGCGAGAAGAATGGTGCATAAAAGGAATAAATTGGATGGTTTTGTGAGGCTGTATGGTTATGGGCCTAACACAGGGGATGAACCCTGACAATGGGCCTAACACAGGGGATGAACCCTGACAATGGGCCTAACACAGGGGATGAACCATGACAATGACGAGATGACACAGTAGTGGTCCGTCGCAGTGTTGTAAAGCTCTAGGTTGGATTTTTGGCTGCGATGAGCTAGCACTAAAGGGTATGAAGCGAGAATATGGGGGGGGGGGGCTTTTTTCCCCCCGACTTAAATCATGTTCTGCTACTTGACTATTCTGTTTCTGGTGGATGTTGTGCACCCCACCCCCCAAACTGTTGGATCCATGGGGAGGATAAAGAAAGAAAGAAAGAAAGAAAGAATAATTAAATCTTACTTACTTTTAACTTTGGAGCTTTTCTCATTCCCTCCAGAATCATCATCACTCTTTTTCCTTTTGATAGCTCCAGCCAAGAGGGAAATTTGTGAGGATTTCTTTTTATCCCCTCCTGAGGTTGATGGTCGCTTCGTTTCTGGCTTCAGTTCTGAAAGAACTTCTGCTTCAATTGCTTTCTTCTGCATTTGACTTACTTTTTTCCTGAAATATACAGCTTAATTACACCGTAGATCTCGCAAAGAAAAGAAATGAAAATCTTGTATATAATACGCTTTTTTTTTTAATATTATTTTTTAGTTAAAATAAATACTTATTTAAATTTCAACAATAATAATAATCCTAATAACAAGGGAGTGTATAGCTTGAGAAAGATAAGGCAGAGGAATTTAGGTCGAGATGGTGCTGGAGTCTGTAGAGAAATTAGGGTGGGGGGCTAGAGCAAGAAAGCAGGTAGAAAAACTGAGAGCTGAATTCAGAATTTAAAATTTACAAGTAGTTTTGACCAAGGTAAAAATCCATCTATCAAACTCCATACTCCTTCGCAGATGTCAAAAAAACAATTTCAAAGATTCCGCACCAATGATAATAAGGCTCTCTAATTTTTTTTTTTTTTTTTTTTTTTTTTTTTTTTTTTTTTTTTTTTTTTTTTTTTTTAAATATTCAGTTGTTGTGTATTTGACTATAGTACATACCTCAATGGGCACTGCCCTATTAGAGGTGGGGGAATTTTCTAGAAAGTTTCTTCTCAAAATTTGCCTGAGGGATCAAAACAGCATCTTCAAATACGTTAATCAATAGCTTTACCAAATATGCCACATTAGAGTTTTTTTTTTTTATTATAATGTACCTCACAAATTAAACAGGAAAACATTCCATTAAGGCAGTTTACTAAATTATAAAACTAAAATTAATATTAATAAAGAAACTTATAAGCAAGTTTAGTATTCTAGTAATTTTCCAAGTTCAGGGTGAATGAGAAGCCCCTTGAAAAGATTTTAATAAAGTAATATTCGTAAAAAATTAATTTTAAGTCTTTAAAAGCAAACTGAAATAAAGATTTCATTCAGTTATTTTATTTTATGTAACACAAAACAACAAATATTTTTCGACCTTAGTACTATCTCATCGTGATTCTATGCTACTGGTAGGTCGCATCGATCTTCTGGCCTTTTTGCTCTCTTTCTTGGTTCGTTCTTCGTTTCTCTGTTCTTCTCTCCTCATCGCTCTCTCTCTCTCTCTCTCTCTCTCTCTCTCTCTCTCGTCTCTGTCTCTGTCTCTGGTCTCCTATCTCTCTCTTACTACTGTCTTCATGGCTAAGTACATCTCTCTCTCACTCTTTCTTCTTATCTTTCTGTTTTCTTGTCTACTTCTCCTGTCCTCGTGTGGGGTCTCATTTCTCTGGGTCTCTTTCTCTTTCTCCTTTCGCTGTCTCTTTCTGCTTCTATTCTCTTTCTTCTTGTCGTCTTTCTCTTTTTCTTTCTCTTTCTCTTTCTCTTCTCTCTCTCTACTTTGGCATACGTTTCTGCTTTCCTCTTTTTCTCCTACACCTCTTCTCTGTCCTCTCTTCCTCTCTCTCTCTCTCTCTCCTCTTCTCATCATTTATTCTCTCTCTCTACTGCTCTCTCTCTCTCTCGTCGTGCTCTCTCTCCTCTTTCTCTCTCTCTCCTCCCGTCTCTCTCCTTTTTCCCTCTCTTCTCTCCTCTCTCCTCCCGTCTCTCTCTCTCCCTCCTCTCGTATCTCTCCCATCTCCTCCTGGCCTCTCTCTCATCTCTCGCGTCTCTCTGCGCCACTCTCTCTCTGCTTGTCGTTCTCCTTCTTCAGTGAACATTTCCTTACTCCCTGCAACTAGCTAGCACTACTTGGAGCGAGTCGACGCGCCGGCATCGGCTGCGACTCACGTACGAGTCATACGTCTAGGCATTGGTATCGTGCCACAGCGAGCTACGAGACTAGATAAATTTCACACTTATAAAAGTTTAATAAAGTTATCAGCAATTTAAATAAAAAAATAATCAATCCCTAATTTAACCCTAAACCATTTACAGAGTAAATATCCTAATATTTAAACCGTTTATATTGCCTTTCTCCTAAATCCTTTATTAAATTAATTTACTGATTTCAAAAATTGGTGGTAAAAAAAAATATTAAAAGAGAACTAGATATAATTTTTTTTATAAAATTCGTAAACGCTGCCGACTCCTGTAGGGATAATATAATATAATAAATCACCTAGATAAATAAATAATAATAATAATAATAATAATAATAATAAAAATAATAATAATAATAATTAACAAAACTGACCTGTATTCTTGAATGGCAGTTAGTTCTTCTACCCTAATACGCTTTTCCTCTTGGAGTTTGGTGTTGTCAACTAACTCGAGAAAATCTACTTCGTCATCCTCAAGACCTCTCACCATATTTTTTAATCTGAAATATTACTAGAAAAATAAGTGTACCAAACTACCATTAGAATTTTTTAATTTTATCCATGTTACATGGTAGTTAAGAGGACAATATAATAGAATACTTTCAAGCCAAAACTTGGAAAGTGAATTTGATATAAGTGATGTGTAATTATGTTATAATGAAAACACAAATGTTAGTCAATACAAATAAGAGTCGAAATGTAATATGTTAGTTGACAATAAATATTTAAGTCAATGTAATGTGTTGTGCAATATATAATCAAGGGACAAACTAGGTAGAGTTGATAGGTATAGGGATAAGGAAGATGAAGGGAATTAATTAAATAAGGACAAACTCAAATTTTTTTAAAAAATAACAATCGTACAACTACTGTAAAGATTTATCTTTAATTACACCAGGAAATTCTTTTTTTTTTATTAATTAATTAATTATCACAAATTAAATAGCTACTAATTATAATTACTAATTTATTGAAATTCATCTTTTTTTTTATTCAATGATTAATTATCACAAATTAATTACTAATTATCATTACTAATTTATTGAAATTTATCTTTTTTTTATTCAATGATTAATTACCACAAATTAATTACTAATTAATTAATTAATTAAAAAATTACTAATTACAAAGATGACTTGAATTATTCTTCCCTGGATGACAACCACTAAGCTGCTACAGTGGCTCAATCAGTAGAGCGACAGAGTCGCATGGCAAGGGCGCGGGTTTCGATCCCTATTCCGGATCCTAGGTAGAAATTACCTAGAGAAGTTCCCCTCTTAAAATAGGGCTATGCCCGTGAGGTGGGAACTATTAAAAAAAAAAATAATGCTATTATTAATTTCTTGAAAAGTTAGCATACTAAAAGGATTACTGTATTTGATGGAATTGGCATTAAAAAGTACACCAATTCTTTTCCTTGGTGCATTTAAGAAAGTCTAATTCTAATGCAAATGTATATTAACATTTAATTATTTATGACTAATAAATAGACATTCTCTGAACTGAATATAGACATTTGTTATACGAGTGGATTTGAAATTTTTAAACCATGTCATTTCTTTAAGAAGACTTGTTTGCAGGTCTGTAGAGACTGGAGAAAAAAAAAAAAAAATTGGGGGTGGAGTGGAAAAAAAAAAAAAAATAAAAAAAAAAAAAAATAAAAATTATAATTATAATTTGGCTGAAAATAAAATCATAACTCTTATTAGATGAAAACATTATAACTGAAATTGCAATGTTTACAATCGGTTAAGTAAAACGGAAAGACATGTCCCATTATGCTGCACAGTTGCAAATCAAAGTTTGCAATTGTTCGAAAAAACAAATAAAAAAAATAAAAAATGCGTTAAAGGTAATAAGAAATTGCATATTATTGTATCCAAAAAGGAAATACCATACTTACTTATGAGCTTCTTCCCATTCTTCTTGTTTCTTGTCTTTCTGTTCTTTAAGTCTTTCGTATAACGATCTATGGTCAGGTGCTGGTTCTTCTGGTGGTTCATCAGGGTCACTCTCATTTTTATTCTTTTCCCACATTTCTTTACGCACTTTACGACGTTCAGCCAGGTCAGTTTCGCTTACAAATCCACTACTCATTTTTAATTTTTATTTTGGTATACTGTATATATATTATAATTGATACAAAAATATTCTATACTGGAAAAATACAAATTAAAAAATTATTTCAATATTAAAATTAATAAAGTTATTCATGATAATTTTAGCTATATAAACTGCATAATTTTATATTTTATACCTAAAAAAAAACTTCATATAACCTACAATCTTCTCTTCAATTATAAACTTATACTCTAATTCAGATATATTAGCAAATACTTTTTGTTTTTAATCTGTTGCCACAACTACTGTTTTACCTCTGCTACAAGCCGATTTCCGCTCATAACTTTGCTTCTAATTCCACTTTAGATAATTCCGAAGCCATTTTCCCTTCTAAGCTTTCTTTCAATTCATTTATACCTAAAACTGTAATTTCTCTTAAGATGTGACTTTAGTTCTCAATAAGCTTAACACAAAGAAGAGGTATGGTCCAGATGGTCTCTCCTAGGATTCTCAAAACTTGTGCTTCCAAGCTTGCATGCTGCCTTGGTAAACTATTTTCTCTCAGTCTATTAACTTCAATCTTTCCATCCTGCTGGAAGCAAATGCTTGTTCAACCTATGCTAAAAAAAAGGAGCTCCTCTCAACTCTTTAACTATCAGCCTACTGCTTTAATGTTCTTATCCATATTCCTAAAGAGGAGTATTTGCAAGCATCATAAACAAAAGATCTTTTTAGGCAGCAGTGATGACTGATAAGGGTCAAGACCCTAACAATCTGATCTAAATATCGTAAATCCTCTAACTTAATCATAAGGTGACCAGAATGATTTCCACAGGGAGTGATTAACTGGTTGTCTTTCTTTCTACCTTTTGGTCTGCTAACATTCAGCATTTTGGCACTTAACACAAAATGTTTCATAGTCTTTAACTTTATTGTTTTCATGCTTAGTGTAGCCACATATAGGAACTAAAGTATGGTAAATTGAAGATGCAGTGTGATTAAAACCCTATAGGATTATTTAATATTTTGCAACTCTATAACTGTTTTCCTAGTAGATAAGTAATTTTTTCTCTATGATTCATTATAAGTTATTTAGAATAAATGTGATTTCCAGCCAATATAAATTGGTATCCAAGCTCTTATGCCCAACTAATACCTTAATTTTTATATTCATATTTTTTTTTTTATATATATAGCTATATACAAAAATCAAATTTAAAGATAAAATGCATTGCACAAGAACATTTGTAATCAAATACAAGGTTCCTAAATGAACTTCATTGTGATGTAGATAAATATTTTTAGAGATTTTGAAGCTAATTTATTAAAAAAATTTCTTACAAAAATAAATTTGAAGATCAATAAAATGTGTTTATTTCTCTAATGAATCCAATAAAACTTACCTAACCTAACTTTGCCCTAATACTAACAACTATTGCTAACACCTGCAGTGGGCTGCATAGATTGACATTGCCATAAACTTAGCTTTAACCTGTATGGATTGATTTTATCAATAAATACTGATCAGATTAAAAATGTTTCCATATTCATGAATAGCATGTACTTACATAGATAGAATAGCATAGAGCAGCAGTCTCCAAACTTTTTTGATCGTGTACCCCTAAGACGAAAATAATTATAAGTTGTACCTCCTACAGGCCTATAATATATATGGTAATATAATATAATATATAACAATATGCACATAATAATATATAACAAAGACACAGTGAACATTGAGAGAACCTCACACTCACGTGGTACACGATCATACACTCGCAAGTGATCGCTAGCCTACTTCTTTGGCATACCCCCTGGGGTACGCATACCCCACTTTGGAGACCACTGGCATAGAGTATCAGAATTCATAGTTTATGAAAAACAATTTTTTTTTTAATTTTTATCATTTATATTTTTTTGACAAATACAGATCAGATCAAAAAATGGTTAACATATTCGTGATCAGCTTATAAAAGTATCTGAATGCATGTTTTGAAAGGAAAAAATAAATTTTTGCTACCTAAAGTGCATAAGTGCAGGTTCTTAGTTATTAAGCTTAAAAGAGCAAACAGCAATTCTGTACTTTAGGTCAGTAACCTGGCATTTTGTTGTTACTTAAATGAAATGTATTTATGCTATTGAAAACACAAAATAGAGTGCAGAAGAAGTTAACTGACTGATTTAAAATGCAGTTTAAATATTAAAAATTATTTCAAAGCTTCACAAAACTAGGCGTTCATCTGTGAATGTGCTGATGTCTTGGTGGGAAAGTGGGTAGGAAAGATATTGAAAAACATATCTATACTAATATCGATACTACTATCTTTACGCTTAAAAGTTGTCAAATATGTACAATATATAGTAGTACCATATACAGTATATATATATATATATATATATATATATATATATATATATATATATATATATATAAATAACCTTGCTTATATATATATATATATATATATATATATATATATATATATATATATATATATATATATATATATATATATATATATATATATATATATATATATATATATATATATATATATGTATATACTCTTTGCTATATATATATATATATATATATATATATATATATATATATATATTTATATATATATATACTATCTATATATACTATATATATATACCGATAACATATATAACTTATATATATATATATATATATATATATATATATATATATATATAACTTAATATATATATATATATATATACTCTCTCTGCCTGCTGCTGCTGCTGCTGCTGCTGCTATATATATATATAACTGCTACTGCTGCTCATATATATATACTACGACATATAATAATAATAATAATAATAAATAATAATAATAATAATAATAATAATAATAATAATAATAATAATAATAATAAAGAAGGGCAATAATTATAAATTATGAGAGGAGGACTTCAAGCTTAATTAAGCTTTTATAGGTTAGGACTATTTTTGCAGGTTTACAGCAACATTGATCCATAAAGCCAGGTCGCAAGCATTGCCTAGTTTTGATACTAGAGCTAGGTTAAGGGTTAAATTAAGTTTTGTTAGGTTTGACAAACGCAACTCTAACAAACCCAAAAAACGACCTTACCTAACTCTACTACCAGCAAAATAAGGCTAATGCCTGCCGTGAGCTTTATGAATTAATATTGCTGAGAACCTTGCCCTAACCTGTATGGATTGACATTACCATAAACCTTGCCTTTTCATTATATATATATATCACCTATATATAATATATATATATCATATATATATATATATATAGCAACGCCATATATATATATATATACTTGCTATATATAGCAACCTTATGCTGTAGCTGCTGTAACGCTGCTGCAACGCTGCCTTATATACCACCGCTGAATTGGAGACGGCTGTAGCCACTTTTGCCCACTTTTCCCCATGCTGGGTTTGTGAGATTCTGACATCGCTGTTGCCTCCAACTCCTATATTTTATAAACATACTTCCTAAATATTCTGGGAAGGGTTCATGACATTCTTTTGTATAAAGGGTTGTATTGTAAAACCACAATGTAGGTGGCTACCTTTGCCTCATCAAATAACCCCATTGGGGCAAATGTGGCCACCAAATTTTTAAGACTCGAAATTTATTATTATTTAAAATTTTTTACATAGTTATTGTAAGTATGTGTTTTAAGGTTGGAAAAAGACACGAACGCAACTTATTTATTAAACAAGAAGAATAATATTATAAATGAAATACCAAAAATAAAAAAAAAATAAAAAAAAAATCTTTTTAGTTCCTTTTTTGACTTTAATCTAATAACTCAATAGCACTAACTATGGTACCTATGCAGTTATGGCATACATAATGGATGTTGTGCTCTTGGAGGTATTTAAAATGCGTTCCGCATGTTTTCCTCCCTCCTAAATATTTGTATTTTTCCCTTTGGGTTGTCAGGAGGTTTGTTTCATCAGGTTTTGTGGAGGAGCATTCTCTAAGGTGATTTGAAGGTTAATGAAGAACTCCTGTACGATCTCCTAGCTTACAGCTGCTCTTTCTGCTTATGTTTTGACAAACACGCCTTGTCAAAATATTCCATTCTCTTCACAAAAAACCTAACCCACTCAATTCCTGGTCTGTTGTCATTGAATACTGGAATGTTCCTACTGCCATTGTCAAGGTAGTATTTGACAAAGTCTTGTAGATGTTGAACATCGAAATCCCCCAGGGTCGCTAGGTGACGCGAGGTCAAACTCCTCAATTCAGATGAGAGTAGTCTTCTTACCCATTTTTCTGGGGGATTGTGATCGGCCTGACAAGCGAGCTGGTATTGATGAACCCTGGATGTTATACCGCCGTTCAGCCTCCCGTATCGATTTGCCATTTTTTCCAACATCTAATGCCATCGCCATGTCCTCTTCGGAGAAGTTTATGAGCTCTGGGTTCTTTCTCTTATAATCTCGGACCATTTTCCAGAAATGAAACCGCAAAAATTATATTTTGTAGAAGTTTATTGTTTGATAATACTTTAAACTACATTTCTGAGGTTTATTGAATTCAAAATATTCAAGAATGATTTTTTTTTTACATTAAACCCCATTCCCAGACATGGCTACCTTTGCCCCGATATGTGGCTACCTTTGCCCCATGTTGTGGCCACCTTTGCCCCAAAAAATATTTATTACAATATTTTTAATTTAGTAATTACTTAAAATGTTTGGCCACTTCTAATGTCTTTAAGAATAGTGCAAGTATTATATATACCCTTTGCAGCTGATAAAATGCATTCGTTAATGAATTGCACTTCTTAGAATTTTCAATAAATTTTTAAACAAAACATATGATTCTGAAAATGTGAGAAAAAAAGGTCGTAATTAAGAGTCGTAGAAGTACGGTTTCATTTAAGAATAAAAGACAAAACATAAACCTACATATTTATGGTCTTAAATACTAAATTTTTAATAATTAAAACATTTTTTTAAGGCACTGGCCACCTTTGCCTCATCCGGGCACCTTTGCTCCACGTGTCTACAATTACCCACCTTACGGGCCTTATAACTTATATATATATATATATATATATATATATATATATAACTGCTGCATATATATATATATATATATATATATATAATATATATATATATATATATATATCTTATATATATATATATATATATATATATATATATATATATATATATATATATATATATATATATATATTATATATATATATATATATATATTTTATATATATATATTATATACCGTATATATATATATATATATATAATTTATATAATTCAGTTAAAAAACTTTAAAGATAGTTTTTTATACTATGGTTTCGTAATATATGTGTTGGCAATATTTTTTGAATTGGTAATAGTCGAGTTCAACAGATTCTAAAATCAATCGATGTTTTGATATTACTATAAGCAACGCTGCCAAATGTTGTTAATAAAAAATTAACAAATTTACAATTTTTTATAAGCAACATTATTCGTCATTTTCATATAGCTATCATTTCTATTTATATTGCAAAAATCTGTAAGGTTATAAGTTTGGTTAAGTAGACAGATTTGGTGTGAATAATTAACAAAACTTATAACCTAAACCCAATGGGTCCTAAAACAAATTCAAACAAAATTTTTTTGGTAGATTGATTAAATTTATATATGAGAGAGATTTGGTATCACTGTTTTAGTACTTTTACATATGGCTGAAAGATATACAAGAAAAAAACGATTGTCGGAAAAAAATATTAATATTTCGTCAGAATCTTTAAATTTCTTATATTTTTCTTGCCTATTTCATAGTGTATGATAAGATGACATTCCAGTCAGTTCAACTATAAGAAAACCATATGGGAGTTTTAACAACTTTGAAAGGCTGTAACTATTTTTCCTAAATATGTGTCATTTTCATTTTTTTTCATTATTATTTTTTTAGAGTCTATTCTGTGTTTTTATAAAAATCAGTGACAGTGGGATTCTGGTCTACTATTACCCAATACTCATGCTATCCTAGGCAATAGTAGAGCAGAGGGGTGTCACCCCAATTTTTACGAAAATCACAGGATATACTCTAAAAATATAATAATGAAAAATAGTGAAAACGAGAATCAGCAGTCTCTTTAGGAAAGAAGGTTACAGCCTCTCAAAGTTGTTAAAACTCCCATAGACTTTTCATTTTTGATCCATCAAGGTTAGGTCTCATTTCAGGCCCTCTAGTTCAGGTTATGATAAGTTTTGTTAGGTATACACAGAGAAAATCTATATATACTTAACAAATCTTATCATAACTTGAACTAGGATAGTCCTAAAACGGATCCGAGGCCCACTAATTTTTTTTTTTATAAAAAAGCCTATGGAAAAATTTTAAACTTTGAGAGGCTGTAACTTTTTTCCTAAAGATTTAAATTATTTTCGTTTTTTTTTTATGCTTCATTATTATTTTTTTTTTAGAGTATATATAATCCTTTGATTTAAAAAAAAAAAAAGGAAATTATAAGAAAATCTTATAAGATTTTTAACAACTCTGAGAGGCTGTAACTTTTTTTCCCTAGAGAGACCACGGATTTTCGTTTTCACTATTCTTTATCATTTTTTTAGAGT
This sequence comes from Trachelipus rathkii, assembly GCA_015478945.1. NCBI lineage: Eukaryota > Metazoa > Arthropoda > Malacostraca > Isopoda > Trachelipodidae > Trachelipus > Trachelipus rathkii. The sequence continues at coordinate 53,440 of JABUQX010081144.1, read as the reverse complement.
ATATCCTGTGATTTTCATAAAATCGGGGGTGACACCCCACTGCTCTACTATGGCCCTGATCTAACATAACTTTCTTGCCCTTGTAAATGACTGCGATTTATTATACCTAGCATCTTATTAGCTTTATTCCTTGCTTCCAAACACTGATAAGCTTTCAAATTACCACTTATAATCACACCTCAATCTTTTTCTGGTTAATATCTAGTATTTGATCTAAATATTTTCTGAAAAAATTTTCTAAGTTCAGAAAAGTTAAGTTTTTTAAGAAAATTGTTTAGTGTCAAGCTTCTGGCATAATTCCAGAAGCTTGCCACTAAAGAATTTTCTTAAAAAAACTTAACTTTTCTGAACTTAGAAAATTTTTTCAGAAAATATTTTGATCAAATACTAGATATTTACCCTTTTTCTTGTTACACAGAGTGGTTGGCAGGTACCATAACCATTGTTTTATGCTTTGTTAGTAGTTGGTGTAGCATATATATTTACTTTAAGATGTTGCCTTATGGTGGTGCGGTTTGGATTTCACATGTTGCCCGAGCATGGGCTAGGTTATTATCTACTTTAGTTTGACTATTGCAGTCTCTATAGGTACATTTGATTTCTTACTGTTTATATTTCCTACGTAGTATGTACCTTACCTTGGTCCTACCCTCTAAAAGTTTAGACAAGTCTAGGCCCACTCCAGATAATTAATATTAATAAACTATGCCCATAATTTCTTCAATTAGCCTAAGTGGTTTTACTTTTCCAAATAATAAAACAATGATGAGAAAAGGCAGGTAATGGTTGAGATTGAAGTTTTTGTGAAAAGAATGATGAACCACAGTATGATGAACTAATAAATACTTCTTACTTGTTACTTGTAGTGGTTGAGGGCTGCATGGGGACCTCACAGGTCCCCTCTAGCCCATGGCCTCCGCAGAAAAGATCCAAGAAGTCA
>JABUQX010081144.1:25000-47500 GCA_015478945.1 Trachelipus rathkii | reverse complement strand
AACTAGTTTGAGTAAAGTAGTTTCTGTAGTTAGTATTTTCAGAGATGTTTACTTCAAGGTTGGACCTAGAGAACTTCAACAAATCCTAAAGTTACAATCAAACCATTCGTATATTTAAACTTCGTAATGATTTCATAAAAGTACTTCTGTTAATTTACCGCTTAAACGAAATATCAATTACTCAAGTTACTTCAATAGTATTTCCAAAAGTGTGTTGTCGAAATGTCACTTGAAAAACTTCAATAAACTTCAAAGTTCTATCTTAGTATAAACTAAACTATTTATACCAAATTCCAAAATATAAACTATTGGTATAATATCCGACCTCAAAGCTAAACAACCATAATCAAGCATCAAGATTTCTAAAGTCCAATCTCAATGGCCTTGTTCAAAGTTATCCACAAATTCAAATATGAAATTATTAAAATAAACTCAAAGCATTCAAGTATAATTCCGAATTCCGATTTCAAAACAAGTCAAAATACCCGGCTGTTAAAAAGTATGTGTTTCAACTCAACTAAAATATTTCGACTATCAAAGCACTTAAATGTTCAAACTCAAAATAAAAGTCCAGGTTAGGAAAAAGTTTGGTTCCCAAAATCAAAGTATTGTTAATATAAACCAGTTATTCTTAATTAAATACAAGTTAATGTGTACTGTCCAATATCAAAGTCGATTCAATTTATTGGATCGAAAACCAACTCACTGTATCAAAACGTGAATTAAATTTCAAAGATGTCGAAAGTCTAAAGTAATTCCACCTATCAATTGTAAGTCGATTCCAAAGTATCAAAAGTCTGAGTTAATTCGAACGTAATTCTAAGAAAGTCCAAATTATTAAAATGTAAACCTAAGTAAATTTAAACTGTCCAAACTGTAAGTTGATTCCAAAAAATATCGAAGTCCAAAATCAATTCGAATCAGTCAAGTACAAAGTTCATTTAAAATGTCAAAGTCCCAATCAATGTGGATTCTCAGAATATAAAGTCACTCTAAACTATTTTCAAAGTTAATTTATCAAATCCCAAAACGTAAACAATTAAATCAAAGTCTCAATTAAGTTTATGTTTATATAACTATAAGTCTGATTTATTTCATTAACTGTCACTTAATATTCAATGTCTCGATCAATTATAACTGTCTTCAGATTCGTTATAATATATCACTATTATTAACTGTCCCAGTCCCTGGTCAGTTAATTCAAAATGGCGTCAGTCAGTGAATTCAAAATGGCGTCAACCGGCAAGTTTTCAAATGTCAACAACTATTTTAATATATATCTTATTTACTTAAAACCCGTCAAAATATTCAATAACCTATAAAATAATATGTTTCAATGATCAAGGGTTAACTCAGTAAAATAAATGGCTTTTTTCTTTTCTTTAATTTTCAACGAAACAACAATTAAAATATATTCTTTAAAATATAATACTCCTTTGACTAAAACAATTCAAATTCTTTTATTGTTTACTAATATTATCGTAAAGGATTCTTTATTTAATTCAAATCTTTATTTTTCAAAAATATCAAATAAAAATTCTATATCCTGACTTTCGTACACAAAACTAAAATAATCAAAACTTGAATAATTTGAATAACATACAGAAAAATATGCTAACTTGCATTGCCATATGTATATAACTCCAAAAGTATAACTCATGCACATTAATTTACCATAGGTAACCAAATCGGTCACAAATATAGTTGAATAGATGAAATAATTGCCAAAGCTAAGTTTAACAACGGAACTATATTCAATGTTGATGCTTAAAATGTGAAGATGGCCACAGCTAAATTCAAATAAACAGCCAACAAAATGGCCGCTATAAATTTTCCTAATTGCGAAAAATGGCCAGCGCTAACATCCGAATAATTGACCTAAATGGCCAATATTAAATTTCCACGAACACGAAAACAGCCAATGCTAATAAATAAATAAATAAGTCGCTAATATATAATTTACAAAATATTACCTTTCTTATGTACAGTCCAAATACGTCGATATCAGTATATATACAAAAATATCAAAATCTAATCAAAAGTTATTAAAATATTTACAAGCACAATTGTTAAAACTTTCCTAATTTGAAAACTAAATAAATAACAAATATTATCACAAATATATGGGAGACACGTCCGAAGGGTTTCGATTCAGAATAGCAAGTGCGTTGATGTTAATCAAAATAAATGGTTACAGACATAAACAAGGCTAACACAAAATATCACGCAGAGCGCACAGAGCTAATCCTAACAGGATGAATTCCAAAAGTCAAGTGAACTGCTTTCCGTTCCACGTCCGCCATATTGGTTGTTATTCATGACGTCATAGTAGTGTTTCCACTTTTTTGCATTCTTATTTTCAAGTCGTATTTCTTTCGTAATTTCTGCTTTTCCAAACTGTTTTAAAGAGAAATAACAAGGTCATTCTTTTATATTTACATGTTTTACCTATTTTCTTTATTTTTAAAATACTTTTCTAATCTCTATTTACATAAATTTTCCATTTTCCTTTTTTCATTAAAACCTAAATATCTATATTCATAATTACACACGTATACACACACAAACGTTCACATTTACACATACATACAGACAACCTATTTATACATAAATATTCATATATATATATATATATATATATATATATATATATATATATACTTTTGACAGCCAACATATATAAGTTTTCCTACATATATATATTTTCTTATTATTTTTTTATTATTTACAAAAACACACACATAACATACTTAGCCTATTTATAATACAATATTTAATTTATTTACACTTTCATGCTTAAGCAAATCTGAATTTCTTACTATTTACAACAATTATTCATTTTTACAGTAAATCCGAATTTTCTCAATATTTTTATAATTTTAACAATTCTAAACAACCAACCTTAATATTCCTTTGCTAAGCTGTAACTTTTTACCTTTTTGGAGGTGGCTCTACCATGGGCCCTACAATACCTCCTTCACAAAAGACCATACTAAGGCTCTTCTAGGCTGGATCCTTCAAAGTAATCCTCATAATCTGCATCCATGACATCAATATACTCTCTAATCTCAATACACACACTTCACTACAACCATAGCCAACACATACAACAGAACAGTCTTTTCTCAAACAAATCACTTTCCTCATGCTTCTCGCATTGGAAAAGCCGTGTACTAGGATGCGAACCCATGCCTTACAGTGGCAACCATTCCGACTATGTCACGCTGAAGCAGGGCTTGCTATCGGACCTAAATATTCCTGCACCTTCCACTTGGTCAGAAACCATGCAAATACTTTCCCTGACCAATTACCTCAGGATTAAGAAGGATATGTGTAATAATAAATAAATAAATAATTATATTATTATATATATATATATAATAAATATATATATATATATATATATATATATATATATATATATATATATATATATATATATATATATATATATATATATATATATATATTTAATAAATTTAATTATTATTAAGTTTCACATGGTAATTTATTTTTTTTTATTGTACTTGAAAATGATATCCCTAATTTTTTTTAATAAAAAATTTTATGCACTGTTAATGGCTGATACCCATTGCTTTTTTTTTTATTTGATGCATAATTAGATTTTAGTTCTCAAAGTTGAAATATAGAATTTTTGGCTTTCAATGTACTGGTGGAGGGGAAATGGGGGGGATAAAAACTTTAAAATTGTGTAAAAATTTTTAGCGGAAATATTTTTTTAAAACAAGGCTACCATTAAATTCGTCTTCTTTCTGATTCCAACGATATATAATACTATCAATTTTACTATTAAATTGAGGGAGATATAAGTGTTTTTTGATTTGGGATGAAGCCCCCCCCCCTAAAAAATTCACACCCTTATAAATCAAAAACTACAAGTCATAGAGTTCTAAAATTTTGCACCATGGAGTCAGGCACCAAAAAGAACCTTATGCACCAATTTTTATCACAATTGAAGAGGTGATGGTGTAAGGGGCGTGGTGATTTGTCAGAGATTGACCCTTTAATTAATTTTTTAATATAACTCTACATTACATAACTTAACCTAACACCGGTAACTTAAATCTTTTGCCAATTTTCTTAAATTTAATTAAACTAACTTGGGGTACTAATTTCTAAGTTTTAATATGGAATTTGGTATATAACCCCATTCTTTAATGAGAGAGTAAGATGAATAATTATTTCAATGACAGCATATAGTGAATAGTCATGCAGTTATGCATATACTTATTATTTAATTATCACTTCTAGTAGCCCCCAGACATCTGCATACATTTAACAGTAACTCTTTGTATTAAATATCTTAACCCAAGATGCATGGAATAACTATATGATTATTTGTGTTGGTGAATGTTGAAGTATTAAATAGGGTTAATAATAATAATAATAAAAATAAAAGTTTTATTTTTAACTTCCAATTCTCGAAATATTTTCTCCTGATTTTCATTTAGTTTTCTTAATATACTAGTCTAGAAAATAGTTTGCAAAGAAAGCAATAGGCATATTTATATTTATTATTTTCTGACCAGTTTCGTCCGTAAACCTCGGACATCTTCAGAGTTTCGATTCTAACATTTGAATGAATTATATAATACAAGATTTAAAAAATTAAAATTACAAATTAGATTTTAGCTTTCATATTATATTTAATTTAAGTGACAATACGTTGAACTTTGTTAATGTCTGGTTTTAGATGTTTTAGTGGCATAGAGGCCAGCTGAGGCTTATTATAACATCTAAAACCAGACGCATTAACACTAAGTTCTTGTGTCATAAATTAAATATGAAAGCTAAAATCTAAAATCTAATTTGTATTTTTAATTTTTTAAATCTTGTATTATATAATTCATTCAAATGTTAGAATCGAAACTCTGAAGATGTCCGAGGTTTACGGAAGAAACCGGTCAGAAACTAATAAATATAAATATGCCTCTTGCTTTCTTTGCAAACTATTTTCTAGACTAGTATTAAGAAAATTAAATGAAAATCAGGAGAAAATATTTAGAGAATTGGAAGTTAAAAGTAAAACTTATACCATATTAAAACAAAAGCTGACAGAATTTCTAAATAATAATAATAGCAATTCCCCCCTAAAAATTATTTAGTTTAAAAGAATAAAATGGTTCACGAATGTATGAACAAAAACTTATTACAATAAATTTTATTAATAATTATAATTAATAATATTTCTTTTAATTTTTTGTTCATACATTCGTGCAACATGTTATTTATGAGAGAAAAAGTAGCAAGAAATAATAATAAAAAGTAATACTTAATATTATTATTATTATTATTATTATTATTATTATTATTATTATTATTATTATTATTATTATTATTATTATTATTTCTAATTCTTATTAATATACTTCAACAGACCCAACACAAATAATGTAGTTCATCTTAATAGATATTTAAATTTTAATATCGTGTACAGGAAAAAGATTTCAACATTTGGAGCTTAGATATAAACTTTTGTATTGGAGCCACAATGTGTATAACAAAATTAAGATAGCTGCCTCTCTAAAGGGAAATGTTTATGGAAGATTGTGAAAATTTTTTTTATTGACATCAAGAATCCAATTATAGGGCATCTTACCAAGCTCAGGAAGTGGTTCTCTGATAACTTTCAAGAGCTTGATTCAATACTTTCAATTGGGTTGTGTGAATCCCAAAAAATGTGAAATGGCTGATATGCCATAAGAGCCTGGAGCACGGGCAGAGGCACTTCTTAAACTTCTCTCCAATGCATTTAATTTTGGAACAAGGCAGATTTTTCATTTTTTTCAAATACCAAAAGCTGAAAATCTTTCAAAATTGCATATGAAGTGAAACTTTCAAAAAAAAAAATTGAAAATAAAGAATAATTCATTTATTACTTTTTGACATATATACTATTTAGCTTTAGTTTCAAATATATATATATATATATATATATATATATATATATATATATATATATATATATATATATATATATATATATATATATATATATATATATATATTAGTGATGGACATGACATCCGCATCCGCATTTGCGGAACATCCGCAACTAAATTGACATCCGCATCCGCATCCTCTTTTTAAAAATGAGGATGCTGAGGATGTTTTCTACATTTGATTAAATGCATATAAAATAAATATTATTTGTCATCTTTATCATTTAAGTTTATGGGAATAATTGTAATTTTGAATTTCGATTTATATATATTGTAATATCCTAATATTTGGGATCTTGTTCTTGTTTCAGTTAATTCACTACTTCTATTGAATGATTGTTAGTACAAAAATACACTTATGATGATTTTTATGTTGTGAAGATTTTCTATAATATTGAGATACAGAGCTACAACTTCTGACGAATTATTCCTTTTTCTTTGGAAGATTGTGTAAAGTAGATGAATCACCATTTCCACTAAACGGTAGGAAGGGTTATATAAATCTTGTTTCTTTGGAGCATTGGTCAGTACTAGCAATTTAATTGGCCTATATTTTATTATTATTTTAGATCTGTCTATCATCATCTGCCCAATTCCACCATCTTGAATTGTAAAAGGGAAACAAGTTTTATAATTACATAACACCTCTGTATAGTCAGGGGTAAGTGCTATTCTCACAGTATATTTAATATTCTTTACATTTTTCTTTTACATACTTGAATTAAAATATACCTATGTCTTATATGTCTTAAAATAATAATAATAATATAAGAGTATGGTAAGTTACTGATTATATGTAACTTCCCACCAATGGACAATCTTAGGGGCATGCTAGGTGTGAGAAGAATTGATAAAATGAGGAATGAACATATTAGAGAGTTGTGTGGTGTGAAGAAAGGGGTAAACGAAAAAATAAATGAAAGTATGTTGAGATGGATTTGGTCATGTGGAAAGGATGAATGATGTAGTTCGTTTTTGGATGTATTGTGGCGAGTGTGTTGGAAACCGACTGGCTGGGAGATCGAAGAAGAAAAAAGTGGAGGATAAGAAATGAGTTTGGCAGGCAGAAGATAGCAGTGCACATAATAGACTGGCACGGGGTTTGTGAGGTATGGTTGTAGCTTTTGGTCAAAGAGGATGAACCCTTACGATGATTTACACCATAGTGAGTCCGTCGCAGTCCTGTGAAGCTATAGGTGGATTTGACTGCCATGAGGTATAAAGGGGGCGGTTAGGCTGGGCTTTCTTTTTGACTTTTATCATCTCATATTCTTCTACTGCTTTCTTTTCTGATGCATGTTGCACCTTACCACCAGTTGGGGAGAAAAGGAATTAATATATATATATATATATATATATATATATATATATATATATATATATATATATATATATATATATATATATATATATATATATATATATATATATATATATATATATATATATATATATATATATATATATATATATATATATATATATATATAATAATATTAATAATAATCATCAGATCATGTGAAATGTAATAATTATATGCCCTAGAGCACTAATAAAACTTTTTAGTACTAAACTCTACTTTATATTTTGCATACCTCTTTTAACATATTGTATTTACTTACTGTATTTTAATGCTAAATACCCTAAAAAGACTTGATATATATGAAAAGTAATTTAAAAAAACAAAAAAAAAAAACAAATTTTGGCCTTTTTTTTTTAAAAATTTAAAAAATCTAAAAATTTATATATATATATATATATATATATATATATATATATATATATATATATATATATATATATATATATATATATATATATATATATATATATATATATATATATATATATATATTATACTATATATATATATATATATATATATATAACATAATATATATACATATATTAAGTGTACGATAGTATTGGTATCGGTAGTATCGGCCATTTTGATGGTATCGGTATCAATGGCCGATACTTAGCTCTTACTTTGGGTGAAAAATTAGCAAACTTTTAGATTCAATAATAAATCTAGTTCAATATAGATAGCTAGTTTTAAGTTATGTTTTTCCTCGATTTCCTTTTTAACAGATTTTTAGCGTTACTTGGTCTTTAACGTAAAATTTACCTATTTGGACAGCCATTGTGCAATTTATACAGATTTATCTACTTTTAGTTCAGTCAGTGTGCTGTGGTGTTTTTGTTTTGTTTTTACGCAATTTCGTGAGAGTGCAGTGCTTGAGTGTTTTTAAACTTTCTGGATTAATATTTTTAGATATTTGCTGTAAATAGGGTTTTTATCGTTTTAAAATTTAGGATTCATACGAATAAATTTTCCTCATTTCTCCTTTGGTTGTCTATTTGTTTGTCTTTTTTTTTTTTTTTTTTTTTTTTTTGTGATTGCGTGTGCGTGTATGATAGATGCAGATTTGCCCAGGCGTGGCTTTCTTTTGACTTTACCAACATTAATGGCTTGCACTCAATTCTGCATCCATGGAATACTACCTCTCTAACTCTAAACCTATTTTTATGCTCATCCTTTAACTCGTTTAATATATCCAACTATAACTTATTTTAAAATTTCCGTTTGAAGGGTAGGGTGATGTGCCTATGTAAATATAAACATTCCTATAACGTCTCGGAATCAGATTTCTGACTACTTTTTTCTTGCTTAAATCTTTCTTTCTTGTTCAATAGCTGGTTTGTAACTGTATTCTGCACTATTCTACAGAACAGATTTTCATGCCTTTTTTGATTACCTAACTTCTCAAGAGACTATTATATCTTCTCATCCAAATCAGGTCCTCTATTTAGGGATTTCAATGTACACAAAACTGAATTGTTGAGTTCCTTCGTACTGATTTAGGTGGGAGGAAGCCGAATCATTCAGTATTCTCAACGATCTGGAGCAACTAATTAAAGATCTACACACATTCCGGATCGTCCCAACTGATTCTTGAACACACTTGACCTATGTTTCACCACTAGTCCTTCTCTCTATAAATACACCACCTTCACTCCTATCGGTAAATCTGACCACAACCTTATATCACTTAATTTTAATACTTTCTCTACAACATCTCCATCCTGCCCTATGCGGTTTTTCTGGCACTTTGATCAGGCCGATTGGGGGGCATTGCGTTGCTTCTACGCTAACTTTAATTGAAGTGACTGCTTTGACTCTTAAGACGCTTCAGATTCTGCCGATAGAGTGGGAACTGTTGGACTAGCAAGTTCATTCCTTCTTCAGCTAAATCTTTTCTCCTCAAAATCCTTGGCTCGATCGTGCTTGTTCCCTGGACCATTCAGGCAAGAGACAATGCTTATCGGGTGTGGAATTCTCGTTCCCCTATCACTCTTGCCAATTTTCACATTCAGCTAAATCGTTGCAGGGACCTCTTCGACGAGCAAAGCGGACTTTCATTAAACGAAAATGCGCTGACCTCCTTGGTTCTCCTACTGACAAATCTCTCTGGCCTCTTGCCAAAAACATCTCTAACAACTTCTGTAAATCATCCTTTCTCCTCTTATTCGCTGTGATGGTTCTTGTTTTTAATACTCCAACCAAAAAGGCCAATCAACTCTTTGGCCTTCCTATTTCCTCTAATTCAACACTGGACGTTCTGGTATTCCTCTTCCTCCTCCTTCTCCTCTCAGGTGTCTATGCCTTTACCTGGCATTTCATTTGATCAATTTTATAGGCTCTCCCTGAAATCTATGGTGTTAGGGAAGCGGGTGGCCCGGATGGCATTCCTCTCCGAGTTTGAGGGAAGTGTGCTTCGATGCTGACCACCCCTCGTTCAACCATATTCTCTATGCCTCAATACTGGCACTTTCCCTCCAGTGTTGGAAGCGCATAGTATTCAACCTATTCCGAAAAGCCAGTGCTGCTCTGATCCTTCCCTAACTATCGCCCTATAGCTCTCACTTGTATTCTTTTCTAAGATCTTTGAAACCCTTATAACTCTCACTTCTTAGATCATCTGGAATCTCTCTTTCCTTCTTTCTGGATTACCAGTATTGCAGCTTTTAGAATTATATTGAAGATCCACACGGCAAATACACTTCTATTTAACAGATTTATGGTTTTCCGCGCTTAGGAACTACGGGGAGCTTTGTGTGATGGCGCTGACATATCAAAAGCATTTGACCGGAGTATGCTTTTTCGTCACTGCTCTCCAAGCTAACCTCCTTTGGGTTTCCTTCTTCTCTTTGCTTACTTATGTCTAGCTTTTTCAAATCGCTCAATGTAGACTGTTGTTCCTGGTGCCAATTGTTGTTCCTCAATTGTGTTGTTCCTCATTGTTCTGTTTGATCTCCATTTATTCTTGCTTTTCAATAATGATCTTCTCACCTGCACATCTAACTCAATACTATGTCGATGACTTGACCCTTCATTCTTCAACTCATATCAATTTTGCTCCCTCTTTACTTCTAAATTGCCTGTCAATCTTTCCGATTCTATTCTCGCTGATCTGGATAGAATTTCAGGGTTGGGTCGTCTCAAGCTTGTGAAATTTAATTCTTTAAAAGCCCAACTTCTACAAATCTCTCTCTCTAAGACACTTACTATCTCTTTCGACGGTTCTCTCTTCTCCCTGACAATATAAACATCCTTGACCTTAGCATAAACAAAAAATGTCTTTTGAAAACCTCTAATCACAGTGGTTGCTAGGGTGGCCCAAAGAAACTGGGAGTCTGTTTAGAGGGTGCAGAGACTTTTTTTTTTTCCTCTTCTCCAGTTACTCACACCTATAAAGGTTCTCATCTTGCTGTGCTGGAGTATACTCATATCTGTATGGGGGCAGGGGGCTCTGGTTTCATCGACTTTTGGATGGAGTCGAGTCAAAGGCCAAAAGACTTATAAACTATCCTGTACTCTAGTTCACTTGACCCTTTATATTTGCGGCGCGATGTTTGTGCTTTTTCCCTTTTCTATAGGTACTGTAGAGGAAAGTGCTCAGGGAACTATCCACTCGCGTACCAACACCTTTACGACGCCGCCCTCGTAGCACACGGGGTGCTGTGTCGGCACATGAGTTTGTGTTGATGTAGGTAACTCAGACTGGTTCGCTGCGGTGTTTCTTTCTTTCCACCGCCACCTCTGTTCTGTGGAATTCTCTTCCATCATCTGTTTTTCCTACTCAATTTGTTCCCTCTACTTTAAGAAAGCCTGCGTCATGTATATCTGCGTAATTTGCGTTAGATGGATTTTGAGGCGTTCAATACCCACTCCTTGAATAGGGTTCTGCCCGTGAGCGACGAGTGACAACTGTAAAAAAAATAAACCGGCAAGGTTCTAATAAGGGATTCCTTAAGCTAGCTGAAACCCAAGAATGGCACCTCCGACGGTGAACCACTTCTAGAATGCATTAAAATAGCAAAACCGGAGCTTGCTCGCTTGACAAAAAAAAAAAAAAAAAAAGAGACTTGAAAGTGGAAGCCGCCCTGCAACCCCTGGCAACATCACTGATAGTGACGATGGTGGCTTTGGCAAATAAACCTACTGAAGATGAAAAGGTTTGGATATATTAGACTTTGATAAGTTCTTGTGAAATTGCATTGACATCTCATTTACCTTCAAAGAGGAGGAATCACGCAGAACCTCATCGTAAAGAAACTGAGACAATCATCAAGAACAATCGGTCGGGGTCATGAAAAGGAGATAGAGGCTCTACGAAAACATGAGATGCTGCCTACGAAAGAGAGAATCCCTTCCATGCGGTGGCAACGCTGGCATGGCTGGGCCAGGTTCAGTACATTATCTTCAGTGCTTGCAGGCAAAATAGGTATCAGTACCTCCTTGTCAGAATTCAGGAGAGAGGCTTGTGTTATAGTTTAGGTTAGGTGAGATGTAAACTTTAAAAAGACAGTCTCTTCAGAATGCTAATTTGAGAGAAACGTGAAAAATTACCAGTTTGTAAATTTTTAGCGGATTTGAATATTGAATCTTATCTAAGTAAAGAAGACATTTTAGTATATTCATGGATTGAGTAATAGCGTTTTTATTTTAAATTTTCAATGTTTGGTGGTGAGGTCTTTTAATTTGTTTTTCCCTTTTTATATTGTAGCTAGTTAAAGAATCTTCTTGTAAATTGTATTCATGTAACATATAAGCTAGTAGCTAAACTTTGTTGATACTTACGAAATGGAAATGGAATATTTTTTTAAATAAACACAAACATAAAAAAAATTTATTAATATTATATATGATATTCTTATTTCTTAAAGCTACTATTTTTATTTTATAAAATAAATATACTTTGGCATATGATATAAATGACTAAGTATTGTTTGTACAGGAAATGTGCAATCTTGGGTTGCCTAGCAGTGCACAAATGTTCTATCTATTACTGTGGATTTATTATATTAATTAAAGTATCGGTATCGGTATCGGCATCTAAAAAAAATAGAGTATCAGTATCGGCCTCTTTTCTGGTATAAGGTACATCCCCACAACATATATATATATATGTATATATATATATATATATATATATATACAGCATATATATATATACTTATATATATATATATATATATATATATTTATATTCTATTACATATATATATATATATATATATATATATATATATATATATATATATATATATATATATATATATATATATATATATATATATATATATATATATATATATATATATATATATATTATCTATTATTATATTAAATTAAAAATAAAGGTAGGCGACCTTTAGTTCACAAGTCATGCAAGAATTCTGAAGTCTTGCAGAAGAACTGTAATTGTGGCTGAAGTTTTTTCCATCAACCTCATTTTTATGAAGGTACCGATATATATATATATATATATATATATATATATATATATATATATATATAACATATACATATATACTATATATATATCTATATATATATATTATATATATATATATATATATATATATATATATGTATATATATATATATATATATGGGCGTGGGCAGGGGCAAATAGGGGTCAAAGGTTGAGTGATATATATAATATATATATATATATACTTATATATATAACATATATATATATATATACTCATATATATATATCCATATATACTCTCTTATATATATATATATATACTTACCATATATATATATATATATACTCTCATATGTGTGTATATTATTGTGTCTTGCACCAGGTTTGATTATGGGTTATATCACATGTGAGAGTTTGCTGGTTCTGAAAATAGTAAAATAACAAGTCTACAACAGTTGTAATTAAAAAATTTTGTGTCATGAGGTGAGTAAAAATAAAAATACCTATTTGAGAAACGTAAAGTAATATTTATTGTGGTTGGCTAGTACCGAGTCCTGAGTGGTAACTAATATTAAATCTAAACTAGCATTAGACGCCTAGGATTTTAAGCGAATTTCGCAATTACATTTGCTTCCAATTCGTTCATTTTTTCATTTACTAATTTTTATGAATACTCATCCTACATAGTCCATTAAGCCTGTCTTTCATCATTGTATTTCTTAGGCAAGTCTTTATTCTTCGCAGAGTGTTGAAAGACCTTTCAATCAGTACTGGAAATTGAACTGACTAGTACCATTGCATTCGTAGACAAACTTTTTGATTTGAAAGGAAAAAAGGGGTTTCTTCTTCTTAACTTCCAGTAAGTTCCAAATCTTTCAACGCTTTGAAACTATCCATTTTTATCTATTTACGGTTGTCACCATAAAGTCAGTTTCGGTATGGTTGCCATTGGTAGGGATCGTAAAGCTCAAAGAGCACTTTTTACTTAATCATAGGCTGCCTACAGGGCACTCAACATACTAAGCTGGATTTTCGAGCGAAGAAAAGAATATAATGTGACAGGCGCGTTGTTTCTTAGTCTGTCTCTAAAGGATTAGTAAGTCAGAATGAGCTGAAGTACACGGCAGCTGTAGCAAGTTTCGGGAGGATTGTTTTGCTTTATGTTGGAAGGATTGTACTTTTCTAGGTGATGCTAAAAAACTCAACAGTAATAACATTAGCTGGGATGAGCCAGATCAGCAATTATTTAGTCAAAGCGGTTTTGATTGATCAACGACATGGCGGCACAGATTCTTTTGGATGATCAGAGTACTGCTTAAGGTAAATATTTTTTGTTTGAATAATGTTAACCACTGGTTCAACTAAAGCAAAATATTTGGTTATTACGGAAGAGGTAATAATGAAATTGTTTTGTTGCCGAACAGAATAATAGAAAAGCTGTTTTCTTGTTTTTGATTGTTGCCTTCAACAATTTTTATCATATTTAAAAATAGCATTGCTATGATATGTTTGAGTCCAACGGTTTTCACAAAGTTTAGGCAAGTTGGGAATGTATTTTCTTTTTAGGTTTTAGTCTCTGAAAAAGTTTGTCTTTTATTGTGGCAATAGTATTTCAAATTTCCGGAATAATGTTTAGGTCATTAATGACCAAATTAAGCCGATGGCTTACACAGTGAAAATATAATTTTTTTTCATATTTTTCCCGCAGTTTCTTTTGAACCCTATGTTTTATCCTGATAATGCTGCGCAGCTGTCGTACTCCTGACCAACGTATAGACTCTGCTTCAAACCTTTTCTAAAACCAAATCAATCTTTCTGGCAATGGTTCAAGAACTTCAAATCGCAGAAATTCTTCTCGAACAGTCATTTTTTAAAGATCGAAAAACCTTAATCCTATAGATAATTATTCGTTGCCTGACAAATCCGCAGTTTCATCTGCCAATATGGAGTAGATACAAAAATTTTGTTACAACCGCGACAAACATGTTTTTTATGATAATTCCACACAAATTGATCAGTTCATTTTGAATCATCGGAAACTTCCAGACGGGATTCTTCTGTCCTTGAATATGTTCTTTCAATTACACATCACCGCATTCTATTCGCAGCTTAATCAGATCTTCAAAAATTCCCTCATGCAGGTCTTTACCTCTTAAAAATAAGTCATGGGTTTCGGCGAAAATTATGGTCTTCAAAATTGCTGTAATATTTCTTTTATTTTCTGCAATTATTTTTTGATGTGTTGTCTGCAGCTGAATATCAACGGGTACGCTTTCAGTGATTAATTTAACAGCTTTGGCAGCCGCCAAATGCTATCGACATACTATGAGGGTTTAGGAGGCTGTGTCAGAAGAAGCCAGCTGCTGCTAAAAAAAAAGCAAAAAGCTAATTTGACTTGGACCAATATGAAAAGCCGCATTAAAACTTTAGAAAAAATTATATAATACGTTATTAATTAGTAATTACTACTTCATTATCTATCGATTGATGTATTTTTTTCAGTTTTTCTACTAATAAACCCTTAAAATTCGTCTGACAAACATATAAGGTTCGTAATTTTTTTTCGCCAAGATTTAGGGTATGCCCCCTGCCACCTGCCTACATATATATATATATATATATATCTTATCATATATATATATATATATATATATATATATATACCTTTATATATATATATATATATATATATATATATATATATCTTCTTTATCTTCCTCTTTGCCCCAAGATTGGTGCGTGTCATGCATCGGAAAAGAAAAAGCAGTAGAAGAATATGACAAAAAGTCGAAAAGAAAGCCTTACCGCCTCTGTACCATTGGTTGGTGGAACTCAAATGCAGACGAAAATCCACCCTAGAGCGTGGGACGCGACGGGCCCTCATGTAATCGTCAGCAAGGGTTCATCCCTTGGCCCAGGTGGGACACAACCATACCCCATAATTCACTCCTATTATGCTCCTTTATTCTCGCCTCTGCCAAACTCACATTTCTCTCCTTCAGACATTCGTTCACCGACTCAATCCACTTTCTCTTCGGTCTCCCAGCCGGTCGGTTCCCAACACCCTCTCCACTATACATCCGCTTAACCAACCGACTATCATTCATCCTTTCCACACTTAATAAACCATTCTCTCAACATACTTAAATTTATTCTCTCATTTGCCCCTTTCTTCACACCACACCACTCTCTAATACGTTCATTTCCTCACTTTATTAATTCTTTTCACACCTAGCATGCCCCTAAGATTGTCCATCTGAACACATTGAACTTTAGATCTATACTTCTTATTCCAGACCATAGTCTCACTACCATACAATAACACAGGTAACAACATACCCTCATGTAAGACTCTAGCGCACTCAAGACTTAGTCCCTTTACATTCACCAACGATTTAATTGCACCAGCAACCTTCCTGCCATTCTTTTTTTTTAACTTCTGCATCATCCGTTCCCTTCTCATCAACACATACCCTAAATATTTAAACTCAGACACTTGCTCCAGCTGCTCATCATCTAACATAACTTCACACTGAGGACTGTCCTCACTCACAACCAGGGATGGCATTTTTTGTGATTTTTTTGATTTTTTTTAGAAGCCCCTCCTTTTTACATACCTACTTGAAATCTCCTGCTACAACAATCCTCTCGACTCTCTTCAGATTCGCCACACAGAACCAAATCATCCGCATATAATAGGTAGGGCACCTCCTCCTGTCCATTCTCCATCATTCTAACTACCATTTCCGCCATCCCACCTCGATTCTTTCATAACCCCGCATCCGCCTCATTGAACCTTCAAGGTATAACACAACCACATATCCGCTGTGTCCTATTATTTTCCATGACACCATTTGTTATTCTTACACACGCTTCATATCGTCATACATACTTTTGATTTCCATTCAGACTACCAACACCACATATATATATATATATATATATATATATGTAATAATATATGTATGTAATAGCCATATATGTAATTATGGTTTTGATCACGCGCATGTATAATATAATAATAATAATGATGTAATATTAATAATAATAATAATATACATATATATATGTATATATAACCATTTCATATACTTATGTAATAAATGCATAATAACATTAACTTATATATATATATATGTATATATATAATATATATACATAATGTATAATATATATATATATATATATATATATATATATAATATATATAATATATATATATAATATAATATATATATATGTAATAATAATAATATAATAATATCTAATAATATAATAATATATATATATATATATAATAATAATAATATATATAATAATAACTACTTTATGTTATATATTTTTATCCCTCCTGGGTGGGGGCCTTGCCCTGATGAGGCGAGTGGTATTTATCTGTAAATGAATAAATATATATATATATATATATATATATATATATACCTCATATACATATATATGTATAACTAACATATGCTCTTATATATATATCTTTATATATGCATAACCAACCATTCATTTGCCTTCTATCCCCATAGATTGGGGTGGGATTTAACACCATGCACCGGGAGTATAAAGAAAAAGAGTGAAACGGTAGAAAAGCCCCTTTTTATGCAGCTTTAAGTGAGAACGCGTCGCAGGCTCTGAAAATCTCCGGCAAGCTCACGCAACGGGTATGTCGTCCATGTGGGGTTCGTCCCCTGGGCAAAGCAACCATACCCCCTCACAACACTCCGCCATTCACTCCCTGCTATTCTTCATTTCCTCTGCCCGAAGCTCTATTCCTCCCGCTTCTGAGCGTTCACAACGCTGTTGCACTTTTTGTGGTTTGGTTTGATTCCAGCACGATCAACGCTATATCGCCATAACCAGCGACTATATCATCTTACTTTATTAAACCAACTCAATTACTCTCGTTTATTCTCTCATTTTACGCCTTTCTTCACATCACACAGCTCCCTAATGCGTTCATTCCTATTTATCAATTCTTCTCACACCTAGCAGCTCTACATAAAATTGTCCATCTGAACAAATTGTGCATAGATCTAAACCTCTTATTCTAAGACCATAGTTTCACAACTATACGGTAACAAGTAACTTTCTTATATAATCATATGAAAAACTATCATTAACTAAGACTTAGTCTCTTTACGACATAATAGTTTAATTGCACCAACCACCTTCCTACCATTCACACCTTTCTTCTACACTCTGCATCATTCATTCCCATTTCATCATCCATCATATATCCTGAATATTTGGCTGATACATGTTTCCCAGTTGCTTACCATCTAGCGACACACCGTGGACTCCTCTTGTATTACCATGCTACTTACTTTATCTACATTTACTTCAAACCTCTCTTTTTTTTACACACTCCCAACCCCCTCTACCAATCCTCTCAACCTCTCTTCAGATTCACCACACAAAACCAAATTATCTCCACACAATAAGCAGGTCACCCTTTGATCTTTGATCCCTTTTATTCTTCATCATGTTACCACCTTCTCCTAATACCCCTATCTCTAATTCTTTTATCACCAAATCTGTATACAAAATAAATAACCATGGAGACCCCATATCCCTGCCTTACATCACTATTAATTTCAAACCATTCACTTTCCAAGCCATTTATTCTTGCAAATGCTTTCTATCGACATACGTACTCGTGATTCCATTCAGAAGCCTACCATCAATACCATATATCATTAACGTCTGCTACATAGCTTTGTTACTACTCCTAGCATACGACTATTGCAAGTCCATGAAACAATTTTTTTTCCTTTCATTTCCTCATTCATTTGCTTTTTATGTGAAAATTTAATCTTCACATAATCTACCACTTCTTAGTGCACCTTGTTCATCAGTTCCTCAATCACTCCGCACTTTTTCAACCAAAATACAAGCTTATATCTTTCCTACAATACTCAAAAAAACTAATTCCTTTATAGTTCCTTATCTTCCTTACTCTTATATAAGTACCATTACTGCTTTATTCCAATAATTCGGACCTATACCCCCCACATATGATTTAATTTTAAGAGCAATTAATTTTTTTTTCACTTTTAAGCCTAGATGTAATAGATTCGTACGGAAATATTTTTTTAGGTAGTACCCAAGAAAATTTTGTGACCACTGATTTAGACCATGCCTAATTAATATGATTAGGTCAGTAAAATATAATTCCCCTTTAAATGAAATTTATAAAAGTGAAAAGCGCTGGTAAAAAGTTTATTTTGTTTTATTATTTTAAAGTTTAAGTGGATTTCAAAATAAATAAATACCGGTATATATATATATATATATATATATATATATATATATAATATATATATATATATATATATATATATATATATATATATATATATATATATATATATATATATATATAATATTTATATTTATATTATTATAATTTTTTTTTTTTTTTTAAGATATATTTTTGCCTGTATTGGTTATTCAATTTTTCGTTTTCTCATATATTTATTAGCTTTTGTATGTGAACATTAGCAATGAACTATAAAATTATTTTTAAAAAAATGAATTTTTCTTTTTCAGAAATGTTGGATGTGAGACAATGTGGAGAGGAAAAGAAAACCGAAAATATTAGAGCACATTATGTTGAGGATGTTTTCATTTTATATATATATTTTTTTTTTTAAATTTACTTAAATATTTTAAGATTGTTACTGATAATGCATATTTATTATTATTATTATTATTATTATTATTATTATTATTATTATTATTATTATTATTATTATTATTATTATTCTATCTTTACCTATGACCCAAAATTGGGATGAGGTGAGCAGCATACACCGGAAAACAGATATTTAAATTGAAGAACATAAGGTAATTGTAAAGGAAAGCTACCCTCCCATTCCCATAAGTGCGAGTCATTCGCAGCAAAAAAAAATCCTCCCTAAGATTTCACAACGCGATAGACCCCTACTGTGGTATCTCGTCAATGTAAGGGTCTTCTTAAAGGCCGCTGCTGTTCGATATTTTTTTTTTATATATAAGCAGAAAGACTTGGAAACTATTTTAGAACTTGCATCTCCACTGTCAACTCTTCTACTACAACAGAACAAAACCTAAGGGCGAATTATCAATCATTTCTTGAATTATTATCATTGTACTTGTTATTTAAAATTTATTATTATTATTATTATTATTATTATTATTATTATTATTATTATTATTATTATTTTAATTTTAATTATTATTATTATTATTAGTCACTATTTATTTTTCCTAGTTATTTCAGTTAAGTTTGTTTGTTATAATTTTTGACTCGTTATGGAAATTTTGTAATAAAGTATGGTTTAAGTGGTCTAGTTAACATACCCTGTAATTTTTTTTACTGATCTTTGTTATTCATAAACATAAATAAAAATTCTTGTTAAAAATTAATGGTTCAGTATATATATTAAATATATATATATATATATATATATATATATATATATATATATATATATATATATATATATATATATATATATATATATATATATATATATATATATATATATATATATATATATATATATATATATATATATATATTTGAGGAGAGCAGTAATAGCACCCTTATATAAAGGTTAAGGGAGATATGGGGAACTGTAGGAATTATAGTGGAATTAGTTTATTGAGTGTTTTAGGGAAAATATATGCTGGTATTTTAGTCAAAAGAGTGCGTCGAGTGACTGAAGGACTGATTGATGAAGAGCAAGGTGCGTTTTGGAGTGGTAGAGGATGTGTGGATCAAATCTTTACATTGAAACAAGTAATTTAGAAAATGAGGGATAAGAAGAGAAATTGCATTTAGGTTTTATGATTTGCAAACAGGCGTATGATTAGGATTAATAGGAAACGCCTCTAGGGCAGGCTGTTTAGTATATATTGGTGTTGGTGGTAGGCTTCTGAATGGAATTAAAAGTATGTATGACGGTAGTGAAGCGTGTATAAGAATAAATGGTGTCAAAAGTGATTGGTTTAATATTAATAGCGGAGTGAGGCAGGGATGTGTTATCTCCTTGGTTATTCATTTTGTATACGGGTGGGGTTATGAAAGAATTAGAGATGGGGGTGGCAGGAATGGTGTTAAGAATGAATGGAGAATGGAGGGTGACTGCCCTATTATAATGCCGGATAATTTGGTTTTTGTGGTGAATCTGGAGAGAGTTTGAGAGGATTGGTAGAGAGATTTGGCAGGGTGTGTAAAAGGAGGGGTTTAAAAGTAAACGTAGATAAGAGTAAGGTTATGGTTGTGAGTGTGCTGAGTTTAAATAATTTAGATATATTGTTGGATGAAATCGGGAATGATATGATGCAGAGTGTAGTAGGAAGTTGTGAATTGGCAGGAAGGTGGTTGGTGCAAATTAAATCGTTGGTGGATGTAAAGGGACAAAGTCTTGAGTGTGCTATGGTCTTTACATGAGGGTATGTTGTTAACCATTTGTTAAATGTTAATAGTAGCTGAGACTGGTCTGGATGAGAGGTAATGGATTCTAAAGTCAATGTGTTTCAGATGGACATATTAGGGGCGTGTTAGGTGTGAAAAGAATTTATATGAGGAATGAACGTATTATAATTGTTGTGGTCGGTGTGAAGAAAGTGTAAAGGAGAGATAAATGAAAATTACGTGAGGTGGGTTGGTCATGTGGAAAGGATGAATGACAGTCGGTTGGCTAAGCGGATGTATAGTGGTGAGTGTGTTGGGAATCGATCGGCTGGGAGACCGAAGAAAAAGTGGATTGTCAGTAAAGGAATGTATGGAGGAGAGAAATGTGAGTGTGCATAATAGGAGTGAATTGCGGGGTTTTGTGAGGGGGTATGGTTGTGGCCTATCTGGTCCAGGGGATGAATCCTACACTTGACGATATGCCATAGTGATGGTCCGTCGCGGTCCCGTGAAGCTCTAGGGTGGATTTTCTGACTGCGACGAGTTCACACAAATAGGTATAGAAGGGGCGGTAAGGCTTGGCTTTCTTTTCGACTTGTCATATTCTTCTATTACTTCTATTTTCCGATGCATGTCACGCACCTTACCCCCAGTCTTGGGGGGGGGGGGGAAAGGAAGATGATGATACTTCCCTTAAAGTGGGAAATTATTTGTAGCGCTGGTCATATTGAAAGTTTTTGAAGTAATCTGCCACAAAGCTTTGATTTTTAAATTTCCCTTTTTAGGTACTTTACATTCCTGCTTTTTTTTTTAACGTCCTAGAAAGCCACCATTGATCTGTTAAATCTATGAATAGGGGTACTCCTCAGGGTTCTAGTCTATTCACTATTATTTTCCTACATTTTTTTAATGATCTACCTATCTATCATTGTTTATGTACACCACCATACATTACCGATTTTCTTTTTGAACTTCATTCATTCAACAGATACTTGGAGGTTGTCTTGGAATGACTGTCCTCTTATCGTTATGGAATTTCTAACTTGCTCAGTCAGAGAAATGGTAGCGGTTTTTAATACCGGTGAAATTTTTTTTCTCTCTCTCTCACACACACAGGATGGCTCACGCGCCTTCATAACACTGCCAGTTGCTTGCTCTGCTCTGCACAGAAAAGTCATCTACACTTGTATGGAGTACACATAGAATGTTGCATTTACACTGGAATACTCCCATTTAAAGATTAGAGTCGGGGATTTTGTCTTATCAGCTCTATCCGCTCTCAAGTTTTCTACAATATCTTTCTGGCCAATAACTGGTGCAGCACTTTAATTATACTATCGGT
>JABUQX010081144.1:15000-20000 GCA_015478945.1 Trachelipus rathkii | reverse complement strand
TTATTTCCGTTTTCACATTTCACTTGGACTAGTGTATTCTATGTTGAATGGAAAAATTAACTTTGACTTGAGGATCCAAATGTTATTTCCTTAAGTTTGTACTTTGTACAGTTTTCAAAATTATATCATCTTACCCGCTTTTATTACTTTCTCTTTCCCAGTCTACAAATTCAATCTTCACTACTTTACCTAATACAACTTAACACTCTTCAGGCAATATAAAAAGCTCTTATGAACATTTCTCGATTTAAAATAGTAGTCAGAGTACTAAACATGAGAACTAATTGAATCAAGGATCCAAGATCTTATACAAGGATTAAATACTATGTTAATTTCTTAGTTGTATATAAAACTATGTCATAGTGTCCCAAATCTCAGTTTTATGTCAGCGTAGTGGCTAGGAAGGTGCAGTGCTTCTCATTTAATAATATTTCGCTGACATTATTGTGCGAATTTTTTTTTTAACACTATTTAAACTTCATTATCATTTTTCCTTCGTCTTATGAAAGTTTCATTTTCTCTCATAAGTACTTAATAAAGTAGAATTACTACTGAGAGAGAGAGAGAGAGAGAGAGAGAGAGAGTTTTGAAGTAACATTTATCATCAGTGATAAAAATTATCAATTTAAGATTAATGGTTCACTGATTTTATACTTGCTTTCAGGTAGGTCTACTTACGATACTGTATATATTTGCTGGTAGAAGCCAAAAGAGCGTTCATGGATTATGCAATGGTTTCGCTAACAGATGGTAAATGTGTGTCTGTTTCTATAGTCTTTTCCTTTTATTGGCTGGTGAAATTTCTGCCTTTAGCAACATTTCATCACATAGGCATACTAAATAAATTTTAACCCTCTTTGAAACACGTGGTTCAAGAAATTTGTTTTTTTATCTAGGATTTAGAAAAGTTGCTATTGCACATGCATCATCATTTGCAGATTTTGAAATTTATTATCTATCTCCAGCATGAGTGTTTCTGTCATCTTTGAAAGTCCCTTACTTTTAATAGTAGTACTTAGCAAAGCTTTCATCGTTGCAACTAGAGGAATCACGTCTGACAAACAAGAATTTTCTGAGCTAATAGTCTTAGTTACCTCTTCAAACGGTTTAAGAAGAGTAGTACATTTACCTAAAATCGCATTATCATCACCTGTCAGGCCTTTCACCTTTGTGTTTGTTAGAAGCATAAGGGAAGACCGCTTCATTTATTTCTCCCATCTTCTCAAGCATGTATAACTACTATTCCAACGAGTCTGAACATCTTGCGTTACAGAATGTTGAGGAAACATTTAGTCTATATATGTAATAATGAATAGTTAGAGAGACGCTGATCGCGCACAGAATTGTAAGGTAGTTCAGATAATGTAGTGTCATGGTGGAGTGGAGGAGATGCCAAGTTTGTGACTCTGGTATTATCGCGATCAAGATGGGCAGCGCGAGCGTAGTAGCGGACGGGATATGCAGACTGGCGTATGATCAGGCGGAGAGAGATGGCGGGCGAGCGGTCATGGATAGATCATTAAGGATAGTGTTGAGTAGTTGATGAAGTGGTTTGTCGAGTGATATATGGATAGTGTGATATGGTGTAGTGTGATGTTCTGTGTATCTTGATGTGAGTTGGTGATAGATAGGTTTAGACTATAGATAGTGTAACTTAAAGGTTGATGAAGAGTATTACACTATCATATATATAGTACTATGATATATATATAGTGAGTGACATATAGTATATATACTATATATAACGTGTTATAATATGATATATAGTAGGCTGATGAGAGATTAGGTGATGAGGTGGATAAGGCTAGTAGAGGGGGTTTGGATGGCTACGTAATTCTAGAGGGTGTGTACGTGAGATAAGGAGATGTTGTGTAGATGCGTTGTGTTCAGTGTGACGGATGGTGCTTTCGTTGTATAGTTGCACGAAGCATTTCTGAGCGCTTTTATATAATATTTTCTTGCGAGGTTGATTATATGATCAATGTGTTCGGTCGGCTCAGAGAGACATGTCGTAGAGGTATGGATTGTGTGAGTGTAGTTTTCGAGCGAATATCTTCTGTGCTGTTATGGTTTATGGATACTGCATTATTCGTTTGGGTGTTTATTAGGTCTTGTGCGTCTGCGTGTTGGGCTGCTCAAATTTTACGTTCGTTGCTGTGTGGTTATAGTTCGCGATCGGTAAGTGTTATTAACTCTTTGTTTGATGTTATTGACAGATATACTGTTCGGACTAGTGGATGATCTCTGTTGTGCTTTATTAGAGATAACTGATAGCGTTAGATGGAAGGACAGAGTTAGCTAGCATTGAGGTGGACTAGGTGCTTGTGAGGTGAGTTTGGATGAGTCGCGCGCGGGATAGCATTCGATGATATCTCGGTCAGCTCTGGCATATTTCTTGCGAGCAGTCATGTGCGACGGATGGTGTGATGATACTCTACGATCGTGCTGTTGTATGATTGTTTCTTGACTGGAGTAGAGTATAATTGTCAGTACGCGGTGGATAGGAGGATGATAGAGATCAGTATAGATCATGGTATGTGTGTTGTAGCTTGACTTTCTTACTGCTATTGATAGGCCGTACTGATAGATACTTAGGAGTATGTTTGATAGGTGTTAGGTAGACTTGTTTTGTGTGTTTCAGTGAGTGAATGAGTCAGTAGTATTATTATTATATGTATATATGATATATATATATATGATATATATATAGTATATAGGTAATTAGTACTATAGTAAGGATTATAATACTAGTATAGGTACGTAGTAGTAGTTAGAGTAGGTACTATTTTTACGGTGGAGTATATATGAGTGAGATATGATGTAGGCAGTTCATTATATATATATCTAGCATGGTACGAGGTGTGTGTTGATGAGCATGGCGGTTTTAATATTATAATCAGGTATATATGATGGAAACTATTCTGTGGATCCTGTGATGTCGATCTCGTCGTCTATGTCATGTTGACGTGCTGATTGTGTGTGAGATCCGGTCCACATTTTCTAATGTAGTCGAGGTGCGTATGGGAGAGAGTGTAAGATGTGTGGGAGTATTTTTTAGTTCGTGTAGCGTCATGATGCGAGAGATTTGTGTGTCAGGTGGAAACGAATCTGATTTGGTGTAGTAGACTTAGTGGATATAATTTGCTAGTGTCGGTGAGTGTTAGAGGCGTGGTGTGAGAGGCTGTTGAGGATTTATGAGTTCAGACGCTGTGATAGTATATCTTGGGGCGTCTAGTGTAGCATATGTGTGTGTTGAGTGCTAGTCATACTAGATTATGCGCTCATTTATTACGGGTGTCGTGTCGTGAGCTCATCAGCTTTACGGTGGCTATGGATCGGGAGGCTAGTTACTCAGACTTATCTGCTGTTGGTTGGATTGACAGATGTGAGATGTAGCGGACGTGCTATAGCGGATCTACGCTGGCCGAGTATCACTTAGATGATGTGTGGTGGTGATAGGAGATCTATAGCGTGCCGTCATTTTGATAGAGTATCATGAGTGCAGTAAGGGTGACGTGGGTGTGGATACAAATCACAATGGAGAGAGGATGATGCGAGGTGCTGTAGTCGAGATATAATGTGGTCGCGCATTGGGACTTCAAGAGTGGTGGAGTGAGTTACATTGAGCGATTATGCTGAGATGTTGTTGTGATATGGCTGTCGCGTTGGAGTGTTACGAGAGATCGTAGACTTGTCGTTGAAAGTTCAGTTTTGTTGAGTTGGAGGACGGTACGTATAGATGGTATGTTATGAAAACTAGCACTTGGCGTATGATCGTTCGTAGTATACATGTGCGTATGTTATCACAGTTATGGAGAGGAGGAATACTTGCTCTGTAGTAATCCCTGGTCAACATTGTTGTGCGCGGAAAACTGTAAAAAAAAAAAATATAGATACAAAAAAAAATAAAAATAAAAAACATTATATCTCGCACATGATAAATAGCTACAGCAAAAAAGAATACATTTTTTGAGAATACTGTTGAAAATTGTTACATTTTGGATATAGATGATGTAAAAATAAATAAATAAAGTTAAAAATTATTGGTTAATAATTATAGATAGTATGATTAGAGAGCCTATGTAGAGACCTTTTATTGGTTACTAGTTAAAATAAATAGACTTAGACTTTACTGATTTGTAAATTCTTGCTGTTTTTTTTTTTTTAACACTAAGAATACACCACGCAAGGGTATACGGGGGCCGCACGCGACTGACAGGAGTCTGGGGTCTCGATCGGACTTCGGGGAACTAGATGGTAGGACTACATGTCCGCGTCCCTCTCCGGGGAGGGCTCCTGAACCTCCGGCTCTTTGGTTTTGGGTATCGCGGGGGTGTTCACCTATGCCGTCACGGAGGTGCCGCCATATGGACCGTGGGGGTTAGAATGAGTAGGACTCTCCCACCTGTGTGTTGCCCGTCGGATCATAGAGGAGCCTACATTTGCCGTGTAATGACTTTTAGCAAATATATATATGAACTGGTATAGTTATATGGTATTTATAATTATAAGCGTACTTATCTTATAGTTATATAGTATAATATATATAGTGTTTTATTTATTTTAGCATTCGATAAGGACGGTTATATATATAATATATATATGAGGGCGTGTCTATGTCGCCTGTGGCTGCCCTGAAA
Source organism: Trachelipus rathkii (assembly GCA_015478945.1). Lineage (NCBI taxonomy): Eukaryota > Metazoa > Arthropoda > Malacostraca > Isopoda > Trachelipodidae > Trachelipus > Trachelipus rathkii. The sequence goes on along the minus strand of JABUQX010081144.1, from coordinate 15,360 downwards.
AAAAAAAAATAGCCCATATTTATTTTATTTATTTTTTTTTGTTATTTAATTTATTTTTTTTTTACATTCTCTTAACTAAAATTTTTTTACAAGGATGCCAAAAATGTATTCCTTTTCGTGTGTTCTCTGTAGCTATTGTAGTTTTTTGAAGATGATTGTTCTTTTTTTTTTTTTTTTTTTTTTTTTTTTACATTTTCCGCACTAAAATGTTACCCGGATTCCAACAATGTATTGCTTTCCCTGGATATCTATTGTAGTTTTTTGAGATAGATATGAGTTGTAGTTTTTAACCAATTATCACCTATATATAACTCCAATGTATGATGCTGTTGAGGCATTTTAGAGGAGCTTGAATGGTGC
>JABUQX010081144.1:10000-12500 GCA_015478945.1 Trachelipus rathkii | reverse complement strand
ATATATATACATATATATATATATATATATATATATTATCTATTATATATAAATATATATATATATATATATATATATATATACTATATAGTATATATATATATATATATATATATATATATATATATATAATAACTCATTACCGTGTCTTCTGCTTGTCGTGAGAGGCGACTAAATAGACAGAGGTAGAGTAGTGCAATCGGGGCGATGCGAATACGTTCCATTGGTCTTTTTTTTTATGTATATTTACCCCATGACATTCCAGTGCCCAATGGTTGGTCTTTCTCTTTTGCGTTCATATCCTCCACACTCTTCTTTCAGACAACACCTTATATATCTCGGTGTGTGTGGTAGAGGGTGACTAAAGGGACAGTTGTAGTTGGATTGGGCTGTCCACTACCACTTATCTCTTGCCAGGAATGCTAAAGCATGACTCGGAGAAGGTCGTGATCGCAATAAGCCACCTTCTATCATTCAGTGAAAATGTATGATTCGTATGGGTACATCGAATGTCAGAGGAATAAATGATGAGGAGAGAGGTGATGGATGTATTTAGAAAGAGTAAATTTGATTTGCTCGCTGTGGCTGAAACAAAGATGAAAGTAATTGTGAAAATGAGGTGTGTGGATGTGAAATGTGTGTTGTGTGCTGAAGTGGAAAGGAATGAAGAGGGAGAGAGGTGTTGTGATTCTGATGAGTGACCTGTGGCACAGAGCTATGGTGGATTTTGTTTGTGTAAGTACTAGAATTCAAATGGTTAAATTTAAGTTTGAAATGTTAAAGGTATGTGTGGTTGCGACATGTGGTCCATCTGAAGGTGATGTTGAGGAGAATACAATTTTCTAGGATAATCTGAACGATGTTTTGGATTGGGTTGATTTTGATTCAGGTTGATTTTGTTGGGTGACATAAATGGTTGGAAAGTTGATCAAAATAGGGATGTTATAACAGATGGCTTTGGGGTGACAGGAGAAAAGGAGAATGGAAGGAAGGTGATTGATTTCTGTGAGGAGAGAGGTATGTGTATGTAATACTTTCTTCAAGCACAATAGTATTCATAAGTATACTATAGTCGGTTTAGGTAGAGATGGTATCGAAGTGAAAAGTATGATTGATTTTATGTTGGTGAAGAAGGAGATGTTGAAATATGTGTTAGATGTTAAATCACTGAGTTGGTTAGGGATGGGATTATCGGATTATTATGTTGTTATATAAGATTAAGTGGATGAAGAGAAAGGTCATAAGGAGGGAAGTGGGAAGAATTAAGAGTGAGAAGTTAAGTGAACAAGGTAATAAGGAAAAGTATGTAAGAGCGCTTGCAAATAAATCAGTTCAATGTGAACAAGATGAAATTGAACAAATCTGGACGAACATGAAGGAAGTGTTTGTTAGTAGTGCAAGAGAAGTATGTGGATGTGCTAAAGTAGGAAGTAAGAATGTTAAAAGGGAGTGGTGAAATGAAGAGGTGATGCAAGCGGTTAAAAAGTGAAAAAAGATGCGTGGTTGAATGTAATAAAAGTCAATGATGAGGTTTCAAAAGAAAGGAGTTTGGAATTATCTAAGGAGGAAAAAAAGGAAGACTAAAAGTTTTGTACGTATGAGGAAAAATAAGGTAAATGAACAGTTTGGAAAGAGGATGAATGGAGACTTACAAGGGAATAGGAAACTCTTCTGGAAGGAAGCGCGAAAGGTTAATAATGAGAATTAAGGGAATCGGCATAGAATACATGAAATAGGGATGGTCGCTTTCCCATACACTGATGAAATGGATGTGAGCGAGAGTGTGGAGGGAACACATCTAAAATCTGTATAAAATTGGCAGTAACGAAGAGGTCATAGTGAAAATGTGTGGGTGTGCAAGAAGGAATAGGTTTTTTGGGATGAGGTAATTAGCAAGGAGGAGGTAATGGATAGAGTGAGAAAGTTGAAGAATGGTAAATCTGCAAGCATAGATGGAATTACTATTGAGATAATCAAGAATGGAGGCGAGATGGTGACTTGAATGGATTCGAAGTTCATGTAACAAAGCATTTATGGAGTGTTTAATTCTAAGGGATTGGAGAAGAGAAGTAATAGTGCCCTTATGTAAGGGTAAAAGGGATAAGAGGAACTATAGGAATTATAGGGGAATAAGTTTATTGAGTGTCTGTAGGGAAGATATTATGCTGGTAATTTGGTGCAAAAGAGTGCTCTTCGAGTGACGGAGGGGAATGACTTGGTGAAGAACAAAGTGCTCTACAGAAGTAGTAGAGGATGTGTGGTATCAATTTTTGGCATTGAAAACAATATGAATTGAAGAAAATGGAGAGAGAAAAATAAATTATATTTAGGTTTTATGGATTTGCAACAGGCATAATAGGTATTAATAGGGAAGATCTATGGCAGGTGCTAGTGATATATGATGTTGGTGGTGGACTTCTGAAAGGAATCAAAAATATGAAAACGAGAGTGAAGCGTGTGTAAGAATAAATGGAGTTGAAGGTGATTAGCTTAATATTAA
>JABUQX010081144.1:0-5000 GCA_015478945.1 Trachelipus rathkii | reverse complement strand
ACTTTAGAAGTTATTAAATATGATGATTAATTGCTAGTGATAAAAATATTATACAAAGAAAGTCGCGACTACCAAAAATATTTGACATAGTAATTTCAGAGGCCAACCATGAAAACTTCCCACACGTTAGCAACTTGATGTAATTTACTTTCATAGAAAAATAGATGAATGAATTTACTAGTAACTAACTTCTAGTATAGTAATTAAATAGACACCAGCAGAATCAGCACAAAATTCTGACCAACGAATGTGAATTTAAACTCTGAACTCAAAGTTACAAAGAAAAAGATGGGATTTCAGATTTTCACAAAAAAAAAAAATAAAATTGACCTCATCATGGGTTAAAGGGGTCGATTTAAACTACGAAACAATACAGAATAAAGAATGGTTTTGAATTTCTGTGGATGAATCCTGGCTACGCATATATATATATATCCAGAAATAGCCACACCGTATATACATATATATATATAAATATATATATATATATATATATATATATATATATATATATATATATATATATATATATATATATATATATATATCTTTATATATATATATATACAGCCTCTCCAAATAATTAGGAAGATGTAACAATTCTAATCAAACTATCAAATTGAAGAGTTCAAGAATATTGGATCACCTCACTGATTCCTAATCATATAATAATCAAACCAGCATACCCGAAGCATTGTATGAAACCAGTGACCAGTAGTTAAATCATATAATGATTAACACTTGCATAGCAAGGTTTCGGTGTCTAAATAGACCTAATAATAACAAGTAGATGAAGTTTGAAGTCATCAAATATTAAAAAGTAAAATAATCTATATTTTCACCATTTAGGGTGGAAAAGGTTGTTATATATATATATATATATATATATATATATATATATATATATATATATTATATATAGATATATATATATGTATGTTATATATATATATATTTACCTTTAAGTTTTTATCCACTTTTCAGAGGGTAACACGGGGGGACCACAGGAAATGAACTTTAAAGGCCGGCTATCCCAAACCAGCGCCACCAACGCGTGTTTTCGCAGTCGAGTTTTAATTTTCGCCCCCAGGTAATAAAACCCAACTGTTACGCGGAGGATTTGAACCAAAGCGTCCTCTCAAAGAGAGGCGGCGACCAACCCTGCGCCACGAGTCGTTCATATTATATACAGCAGTATAGTAGTATATATAGTTATGTTATATATAGCAGGTGAAATATGATATATATATATATATATATATATATATATATATATAAAGTATATATATATATATATATATATATAGAGAGTATATATATATATATGTTATTATATATATATAATATATATAGCATGTAAAAATATATATTATTATATATTACATATACATATATTATTGTTATATATATATATATATTATTATTATTACTATATATATTATTATATATATTATTTGTTATTATATATATTATTATACATATATACAGATCTATAATACAATGTCATAACATTTTCGGGGTCTAATGATCAAAACTATATATTATATTATTATATTGTTATTATTGTTATTATTATTGTTATATACATATTATTATTATTATTATTATTATTGTTATTATGTTATTATTATTATTATTATTATTATTATATTATTATTATTATTATTATTATTATTATATATATATATATATATATATATTTATATATATATATTAGTCTATATTATATTATTATTATATATATATATATTATTATTATTATATATGTTATTATTAATATATATATATTATTATATTATATTATTATTGTTATATATATTATATATATATAGCATATATATATATATATATATATATATATATTCAATAAAAGAGAATAAAATATTCTCACATTGAAATCAATTTCAAAATAAAAAATAATAATAAAAAAAAGTTACAATTTCACTTCTAAAAAGCTTTCATCATGATCTCATAACAGCAAAATGGTCGGAAATTTCTTCTATTTATATTGGGTAGCTATGATGAAAACTCATTAAAGCCAGGCCTCCTTCTTCTGTAGAATTGAAAAAGTATGTTTTGAACATTTTCAGTGTAGAGAAATATCTTTTTATAGTGAACGTTTTGGGTGAGATAAATGATAAAATCCTTAACAAACCAAATGTGACCGCTCTTATCAAATTTATTTACAAAATTAATAAATCTTTTAAAAGATATCGTCAATGGAATGAGTGATTTTACAAAGATTAGTAAGTTGTATGGTCACGAACTTGCTCTCTAACTAGTTTGGAAAGAAAAGAAATTGTAATTGCCCTATTTCTTTTAATTTTAGATCGATTCTCACATGAAGCATTCTCATCTCTTCACTAACAGAAAGCCGAAGAAGTTCTGTTACAATTTTCAAAATGTTTGGTTTCATCGATGTTTGCTTGAAAATCTTTCAAAACAAACAACACACTTTCATTATGACTAAGAGCAGTTGTTGTGACTAATTTAAGTTTGAAGTCATAAATAAACTTATAACAAATTTGTTATTAGTAACAGATTTCAAAAGATCTGAATTTTTTTGAAGAAGGATTAATATCTTAATCCATTCAAGCTCCTCTAAGGCTTCAACAACTGCATTAAAAATTTCACTAGATCGTAACAATCTATCGTAACTTTCCACCAATCTTCCCCCCCCCCCTTTTGTAGCGTTTTATCCATTTAATTTGTGTCTGGAAAATCTTTCCTATTTTTTTCTTTTAAAAACCTAGTCCACATTGGCAATCTAAAATAGTGCCTATTTGTATTCGCTGTTCCATATAAAGTTTCTAATGTGTTGTATATTTCATATGGACGTGAAAAGCAATGAACATAAAACGCCGCTTGAAATTTTCGACATCTCAAACACTTCTAAAACTTTTCTTCATTACTTCTGCGCCATCATATTGTTGTCCAATCAGAATGTCAGTATTTATTTCAGCGTTCGTAGTATTGTTTTAAACAAAAAACCATGTTGGTTTAAACCAGGGGTGAGGAACCTTTTTAAAATGGCGTGCAATTTTAAGAAAGATTTTCATGATGGGCAGAATATATATATATATATATATATATATATATATATATATATATATATATATATATATATATATATATATATATATATATATATATATATATATATATAAGTTGCTATATTATATAAGAAGATATAGTATATATATATATATATATATATATATATATATATACATATATATATATGTTATTGCTGTTATTGTTGTTAAGAAGTGAAGTTATATATACATACATATATATATATATATAGTTTTTCATATTTATTATTTCTTTTTATTTTTCTAAATACATTTTTTTTTGTTTATATTTAATATAAATTATAAAGAAAAAAAGATTTATTAAAATAAAAAGTAAATAAAATATGAAAACTATATATATATATACAGTTATTATTATTATTATTATTATTGTTATATATATATGATATATATATATATATATATATATATATTATTATTATATATATAGTATATATATATACATATATATATATTATTATATGTATATATATATATATATATTATTATTAAGAATAATTCTACCGGTTTTTATTTTTTAATCTAGTGCGAAGGCTGCATTTGTTTTTTCTCAGAGAGTTCTGTGAAATTTGGAGGCACTGTAGAGCTAGCAAGGCGTAATTGATTTGACATGTTACTGTCAGTTAATCTTGCACGAAGGAGATTCTTTGTCAATTTTAATTTTGAAAAGAACTTCGCATTTATATGTTGTGCCAAATAATGAAACAACTTTTAGCGCATGATTTCGTAGCAGTGGGAACTCCTGCTCGGTTAAATAAAGACTATAAAACTGAAGAGGAGTCACACAGTTAAATTTAGCTTTCAATGCATTATCGCACTGCAAGTTAATTAGTTCTAGTTGTAATGAATCAGGTGCATCTTCTGACCTTACGTTAAATGGGGCGTCGAATATCTGAAGCTCAATTTGAAACTTTTTAAGATCAATAAACCTTTTTTCAAATTCATCATAGAGAAGTGAGCAGGCCTCGGAATACGCCACTGTTGAAACTGGTTTTCTTCCATGTAATGTTGGAAAATGGGTTAGATTAGTTTTCTTTACCTACGTCATCCACAGTTGTAACATGGACTGAAAAGATTCACAGTTGTAACATGGACTGAAAAGATTTAATTGATGTATAAAGCGAAGTAATCAATAAATCTGGTCCTTGTAATTTCACGTTTAAGTTATTCAAATGCTGAGTGATGTCCACAAGAAATGCCAAATCACACAACCATTCTTCCTTCTCCAGCTCATGGATGGGCATATTTTTCATGTTCATGAATATCATGATTTCATTTCTGAGCTCATAAAATCTTTTGAGCATAGAACCTTTTGACAGCCAACGAACTTCACAATAATATAACAAATTTCCATCACATGCTTCAAGATCTAATAAAAATTCTCTAAACTTTTAATGAAATTAATACATTTCACAACAATAGACATCACATTTGTCATTTTCAAGGACACGGAACACAAATTTTGTTGGTGAATTATACAATGAAATACAATTAAGTTATTATCAACGTGCCTTTCTTCCAGTTCCTTTTTAATCAAAGCAACAAGTCCTTTTTGAGTTCCTACCATTGATGGTGCAACATCAGTGGCAATACCAATTAGTTTTTCAAAGGATAATTCATAATCAATAATTGCAGAATTTACATTGGAAAAAATTTCTTCACCTGTTGTACTTCCATGCATAGATTTCAAGCAAAGCAGTTCCTCTCTGATATGGAAGTCAGAATCAACTCCACGAATAAAAATTGCAAACTGTGCTGTACTCGTGATGTCTAGGGTTTCATCAACAGCCAAAGAATAGAATTTAAATGACGCTGCTGCTTTCTTCAAAGTTAACTCAATGTCATTAGCCATTTCACAGATGAGATCAGACACTGTTTTTCGTGATAAATTGATGCTTTCGAATA
>JABUQX010081143.1:5000-7500 GCA_015478945.1 Trachelipus rathkii | reverse complement strand
TATATATTACTATAATATATATATATATAATATATAATATATAAATATATAATATATATATATATATTAATATATATATATAATATATATATAATATATATATATATATATATATATAGTAATATATTATAATATATATATCAATTACTACGACATACTATATTACTAGTATAGACTCCTGTTTCATAAGTACTATGCTACAACTATTAACGAATTCCTATAATAATATACTATTATAACGTCACATATCCTTACAACTATTCACTGCTATATATCACTATAATGCACTCTAACTCATATTATAACCATTCCATCTATCATTCTTCTCATCATTCATCATCACCCACCTTTTCTCCCCAAAGACTGGGGAGGTAAGGTGCGCAACATGCACCTGACACAGAAAAGTAGTACAAGAACACGACAGAAGTCGAAAAGAAAGCCCAGGACTTACAGCCCCCTTTATATCTTTATAGTGAGACTCTTCGCAGTCAAGAAAATCCACGCCTAGGGCTCACCCTAGGAGCTACCTCGCCGGACACTACGCTACTGTGGCATCTCGTCCACCTAAACTGGGGTTCATTCTCATGGCCCAGGTGGCTCCAACCATACCCCCCTCCCAAAACCCTGCCATTCACTCTATATGTACTTTTCTTTCTTCCTCTGCCAAGGCATCTTTTATCGACTCAATCTAACTTTTTCTTCGTCTCCAGTCTGTGTTTCCAGCACACTCCCACTATACATCCGCTTAAACAACCGATTATCTTCCATCCTTTCCACATGACCAAACCACCTCAACGTACTTTTAGTTGTTTTCTTATTTTTACCCCTTTCTCACACAACGCCTACATGACTCTCTGATAGTCAAAGCTTCATTCCTTCATTTTACTCTAATTCTATTCTCACAGACCTTAAAACCCCTAAAATCTACTCGACAAACATTTGTACTTTAGATCTAAACCTCCCTTATTCCATGACCATAGTCTCTACTCACTCACTCTCTATCTCAGTCAAAACATACTACCCCTAATGTAAGAACCCTAACGCACTCAGAACTTATCTCTTTAAATCCACCACAAATACTAATTGCACCAGCCACCTTCCCTGCCACTCACATTTCCAACCTACTACATCTCTCGACATCATCCTTCCCTTTATCAACATATATCCTAAATATTTAAACTCTGACGTGTGTTCCAGCTGCTCACCATCTAACATAACTTCACACCGAGAACTTTCCTCACTCACCACCATAACCTTATTCTTATCTAAATTTACTTTCAAACTCCCCATTTTCCGCACCCTGCCAAATCTCTCTAACAGTCCTCTCAAACACTCTTCAGATTCGCTACACAAAACCAGATCATCAGCATATAATAGGTAGGGCTTTCTCAACTCTCTTCCGTTCTGCATCATTCTACCACCATCCCCTGCCACCTTCACTCTAATCCTTTCATAAGCCCATCCATATATAAATTGAATAATCAAGGAGACATAGCATAAGCCTGCCTCACTCCGGTATTAATATTAAACCAATCACTTTCAACTCCATTTATTCTTACACACGATTCACATTCGTCATACATATTTTTGATTCCATTCAGAAGCTTACCACTAACATCAAATATCACTAACAGCTGTCATATCCCTGCTGAGGAACTCGAGGGTAAAATTTAGTCTAGGGCTGCGGAGTTGGAGTCGTGGAGTCGTGCAATTTTCCAGGAGTCTGAATCGGAGTCGAAAATTCTGTGCAAGAGGAGTCGGAGTCGAAGTCGGAGTGGAAAATTCCTGTGTTAGTGGAGTCGTAGTCAGAGTCGGAGTCGAAAATTTAGAGAACTATTATTATATTATTATTATTATTATTATTATTATTATTATTATTATTCTCCGGATCTTATTCCCAAATATTTATTATTATTATTGGTTAATATTTAACAGTATATTTTTAATTATTATATTATTATTATTATTATTATTATTATTATTATTATTATTATTATTATTATTATTATTATTTTAATGTCGTAAATTTTTCACAATTACTCCATCTGCCACTTTGTGGCCAGTATTTATAATGGGTACAAATGATTGTATTCGCGAGTGGTTGGTCTGAAATTGTGGTTGAGGGAGTCGTGATTACATTGGCCATCATTTTCTTATTATTTATAGTAAATAATAAACTTTAATAATCAATTTATATATAAAAATTAGAATTTATTATTATAAAACTATTATTTAGTCTGGTACCAGGCATATAAAAAAAAAAGTACCGTAGACTCTCGGTTGACAAGCTATCACTGCGGTGATGACGTCATCCTTTACAAAATCGAGTGAAAATTCTTTCGTACTCGTTGTATATATATATATATATATATATATATATATATCAATATATAAATTGCTCTAATTCTTTACAAAATCGAGTGAAAATTCTTTCGTACTCGTTGTATATATATATATATTCCCATTAAAAATTTAAAGCAATACAGAAATTGCTCTAATT
>JABUQX010081143.1:0-2500 GCA_015478945.1 Trachelipus rathkii | reverse complement strand
AATTGTACTTATTATAACCATTATGTCCAAATCTCCAACTGCTTAAATTGTTTTTTCGTTTAATTACTTCCTTGAAAACCGCTTTGACAACCTCCCCATTGAGTTGTAAAAAGGTGAGATAGTTCGATCTCAAGCACTCTTCCTAATTATTATGCTTGCATATGAACGCCGTCCATTAGTTAGCACTTTCTGAGTTCCACCTTTTAAAGATATTTTACAAAGAGTCATTTAAAATGCGAAATGGATATCGACCGGAGCTAGACAAAAAACTCGACTTCATGTATACTTCACTAGACGGATCTCTCAGGATTTTCCTTTTACGACATCACCACTCTTAAGGAAGTGACATGTCAATTTCCAGTAGTTCCAGAGATTTTTTTTATTGTTCTTGGAAGGTAATTATGAAAATTTCCTCCGCTAGAAAGTGTTTCTTAGTGATTATCGCTAAGGCGGAATATTTGTTTTGTGCTAAGCTTCTGGATAAAACCGTTATTAGTCATCGCTGCACACACTAATTACTTCGGTTACCTCCTTCCTCTGAGAGAGAGCTCATGACGCATCTCGGTCTACACATCATCATTTTTGGTTACAATAAGTACTGACCATTATTCATCTGTTTGTAGTCTTCCGTCTTTATCGCGTTAGCATCAGTTTTAGACGTAATCTCTGACTCTGTCGTGGAACCTATCAATTATTTCTTCTTTTATATTAATGTTTGTATTTCAGTAGACTACGTAGTCTTCCGCACACAAGATTTGAACTTAATTCAGGTTAGCCTATCCGATCCTACTTTGTTATATCTTCGAGTTTCCATATCACGCCGGAAATTTCAGTGAGTGCCCGCTAGACAGGTGGAGATCTTTCAAATCACTTTCTCAATTCGTCTTAAACATGTGGCAATGACTCTAGTGTTTCAAATGCATATTATTGAGAGCTACGAGTTTTCATCTGTATCTAACTACTCTTTTTCGGCACCATCAACTAAAAAATTTCCTCAGTGTGACAATTCATAACACTCTCACTCTCTTTCTGTTATTTTTGTAGTTACATACCAAACTGTAACTCGCACACTTTGAATGTAAGAACTTATTTATAGAGTTTGCGAATATAAAACAGAAAAGTAAAATTTGGATAATAAATTCCAATGGCAAAATTTTAAGTCAAAATAAAAAGTAAAAGAGGAAAATGAACAACTGTTAATAAAATTTATAAAAGTTAAGTAAAGAGGCTAAATTTGAGAAAAAATAAAAATAATTAAAAGTAAGTAAAAACGTTAAATCGGAGAAAAATTAAAAATTAACAAAAAATTAAAAATTAAAATCAAAAATGTCATTGAAATATAGTCCATAAAAATTAAAATTAGTAAGTACGACATTATTGCATCTAATGCTAAAACAACCAAAAGTCTATACATCTGTTTTTTCATTAATATTAAAATTTAAAATATTAAATAAATATTGTATATATATATATATATATATATATATATATATATATATATATATAATATACTATATATATATATATATATATATATATATAGTATAGTATATATATATATATATATATAATATATATTATTATAATAATAATATCTATATATATATATATTACTATATATATAATATATTAATGTTAGTCGAAAATTTTCTAGTTACTCGAAATTTTGTCAATAAAAAATCGTGATTTCACAATAGAGATTGGAAAAATATTTCAAAAGGTAATTTCTAGTCGATTCAGCAAGATCTTCGGGACATTTGTAAAAAAAGAAAAAAAAATGGTCTTAATATTCAACTTTAACTCATAAAATGAGATGGAAGCCCATCACTTCATAACTATAGATTCATGCAAGAGCGCGTGTATAAAATTTTCAAATCAAAACGTGAAATTGCGATCTCTCCAGCGAGGATTCGGCAGAAAAACCGACTTACTCCCTACCTCACAGTGTTATAAACAAACTCCATTTTGGAACTTAACCCCTTGAGTATTATAATTGAAATCAATCTTTATAATTATATATATATATATATATATATATATATATATATATATATAATAGTATATATATTATATATATATAATATACTATAATATATAACTATAATATATATATATATATATATATATATATATTATATATATATATATATATATATTATTATTTATAATATATATATATATAATAATATATATATATATATATATATATATTATATATAATAATATATATAATATAAATATTTATTTACCTTGAAGATTACACTTGGGTAGGCAAATTATATAATATATATAATATATATACTAAAGTCTATATATATATTAACTATTATAATTAAAACTTAATATTAATTTATTATATATTATATATATATATATATATACTGTCGAAAACTCTTTAACTGCATACGTCTTATTATTTGTAAGGAAAAATTTAATTTTTCCACGTTCCTTTGAATAAAGCTATGTTATATTTTAGGGTTGATAATATGCATAAGATTGA
>JABUQX010081142.1:17500-21846 GCA_015478945.1 Trachelipus rathkii | reverse complement strand
AGCAACTCGGTTGGAAGATGGGTCAATAGTTTCTATGAATTCCCTTCGTCTTCTGTGACTTGTGAATGGCTGGCTATACTCCATTGCGATAAAATTCATTATTTTCTGTGATTTGGGGTCATTGATATGCCAAATCTTTTGGGGAGAAACTCTCCTCAAACTCACTTATTCACGGCTTGATCTATTTTTCTCTTATTGTTGGTTTCCCTTGTTCTTAGGAAAAATAACAAGACTCTCCCTTTTTACTATATAAAATTTAATTTTTGGACTTCCCAAGATATTCCTCTTCAATGATGATTTCCATATGTTCATGAAGATGAAGTGGCGTTTTACTAAATATAAGATTTTTAAGTTGAAAGTTATATAAAATATTTTTTTTTACATTTTTTAGAACAATTTTCATACAGGTGTACCGGAATCCCGGTCCGGCCGGAATTTTTTTTGTAATTTCGGCTAATTCCGGTTCCGGCCGGAACTTTGAAAAATTCCGGTCCGGGGGTTACACCCAATATATATATATATATATATATATAATATATATAAATATATATATATCTATATATATACTTATATATACATATATATATATATATATTATTGTTATTTTTTTATTTATTTTTTAGGTATAACACTGAATTTTGTTTTTAAATTTATTGTTTTGCAAAAGAAAATATTTGAGCAATTTTTTTTTTTTTTTAAATTAACTCAGGATAGGTTTAAATTCGGTTTGAGAAGTATTTTCAATTTTTGGTAAATCAATCATTTACAAAAAAATACAAATTATCGAATATTATAATAATTGGCAAAAACAACTACCACGATTGGTAGTGTTATCCCCAAAAAAAAAAGCCAAATTTGGAGACCTTTTTTTTATTTTTTTGAGCTTTTTATTTATCTATAATTTTTTATTAACACACACAAAATTTTCACTGCATTTAATCACTTAAAAAAAAAAAAACTTTAAAGAATTTTTTTGACACCATTTTTGTAAAAATTTAAAAAGTTTTTTTTAGGTTTTTTAGTACAATAGTTGCGTATTCCATCTCTATAATTAAGCAACTAATACCAAAAAATCTATATATATTTTTTTTAAAATCATAAGGAATTATAAATGGTACAAAATAATAATACAAAGCTTGTTAAAAAAAATTGGAAGTTTTATTTTTGTCAATAGGCGAAATAAATGTTTAGGAGTCAAAGTTTAAAATTTTTATTATAGTGCTCCTGATAATTTTTTGTTTTTTTTGTGTTATTATAATATGGAATCGTATACTCCTAAAAAAAAAAATAATAAGGAAATCTAAAGCTGGCTTCTTTGGTGGTACAAGTCTTTTAGGAAAAAGGTTACCAGTCCTCTCAAAGTTTAAAAAAATATTTCATTGTATATGCTTTTTTATTAAAAAAAATAAATTAGTGGGCCTTGTTGCTTGTTTTCAGGGCCACCTTAAGCGTCATGGTTATCGAAAAGAATTGTTACGCGACATACATAGTCTTTCCTCGTGTACCCCTAACAAAATTATAATTCAAATTGAACTAGAGCGGACTTGAAATGAGGAACCTAACCTGGAATGGATTTCCAAACATGAAAAGTTTTATGCGGAGGTTTTAGAAACTCTTTTGAGGAGGCTATAACTTATTTTCTGTAAAGAGACCTGGCAACATTATGTGTTTTCTATTCTTCATTATATTTTTTTTAGAGTTATAGAAATACGGTATCTCAAACACCTACCGAAGGCCCCTCGCGTTACTTATTCATCTAACATTTTTTTTAATTTTAATTAACATGTTAAATAGGGTCAGAGTGCACTTTCATTTGGTGAAAGGTTGTTTTTCTTACAACAAATAATAATCTACACCAATTAATTCTGCCACTAAAGGAAATAGGTAGTGTGATAGGAAGGAAAAATTTTCCACTGCCTGATATGCACTGTCTGTAGCCTGAATTGGTGACAAAAAAAAAAAAAAAACAAAAAAAAAACAAACAACAAATAAAGAGAGAGAGAGAGAGCAGAAGAGAGAGCAAGAGAGAGAGAGAGGAAGGAGAGAGAAAGAGGAGGATGGGAGGAGAGAGAACGACCGAGACGACGAGACGAGATGAGAGAGAAGAGAGAAGAGAGAGAGCGAGAGAGAGAGAGAGAGACGAGAGAGAGAGAGAGAGAGAGAGACGAGAAGAGAGATGAGAGAGAGAGAGAGAGAGAAGATGGAGGAGAGAGGGAGAGGAGAGAGGAGAGAGAGAGAGAGGAGAGAGATGAGAGAGAGGAGAAGAGAGAGAGAGAGAGGAGACGGAGAGAGGAGAGAGAGAGAAGAGAGAGAGAGGACGAGAGGAGAGAGACGAGAGACGAGAGAGATGAGATGCGAGAGAGGAGAAGAGATGAGAGAGAGAGAGAGAGAGAGAGAGCAGGAGAGAGAAAGAGAGAGAAGAGAGAAGAGAGAGAGAGAGAGAGAGAGAGAGAGCGAGAGAGAGAGGAGAGGACGGAGAGAGAGAGAGAAGAGGAGAAGAGAGAGCGAGAGAGAGAGGAGAGAGAGAGAGAGAGAGAGAGAGAGAGAGAGAGGAGAGAGAGGAGAGAAGAGAGAGAGAGAGCGAGAGAGAGAGAAGAGAGAGAGGGAGAGGAGAGACGAGATCGAGAGCACCCACGCAACACAGACCAGAACACCACCACAACACAAACAAAACACAAACAACCACACAAACCACACCGCAACACCACCGACGCACAACACACAACAAAACAACAACCACCACCCCGCACCACAAACACACAACGACGAGAACACAGAACAAACAAGCCCGAGAGACGAGGAGAAGACGAGAGAGAGAGA
Source organism: Trachelipus rathkii (assembly GCA_015478945.1). Taxonomy (NCBI): domain Eukaryota; kingdom Metazoa; phylum Arthropoda; class Malacostraca; order Isopoda; family Trachelipodidae; genus Trachelipus; species Trachelipus rathkii. The sequence continues at coordinate 19,026 of JABUQX010081142.1, read as the reverse complement.
GAGAGAGAGATGAGAGAGAGAGAGATGAGAGAGAGGACGAGAGAGAGAGAGAGAGAGAAGAGAGGAGAGACGAGAGAGAGAGAGAGAGAGAGAGGAAGAGAGAGAGAGAGAGAGAGAGAGAGAGAGAGAGAGAGAGAGAGAGAGAGAGAGAGAGGAGAAGGAGAGAGATAGATGAGAGAGAGGAGAGAAGAGAGAGAGAGATGGAACCTGCTCATCCTGCTAACAATTACATTTTATCAGCAGAGTCAAAGGTCAAGTCAGCCTATTAACAACAAGGAATAGGTTTTCTTTTGGAAGACTTTAGCCTTCCCAAATCACCCCAATTAAATAACTTAGAAAGGATGGAGCTGTTAGAGAGAAAATATTAAAATCGAGAGCTATATAAAACTGGTCAGATTTACTAATATCAAATGATGTTTTTATGGGGAAAATACTAGTTAGTGAATCAAAAGGTAAGGAGTTTGAAGAACTGGTTGAGTAAATCAGGAATATGTTTAGGTTATCCAGATTGTTGAAAATACTGAATCCAGTATGAGAGGACCACCAACACCCAACACCACCCAAGAATAATTCTTTGTACGTATAAATTGAAATTCTTTAGAGTACCCCTCATAATGATTAATAAAAGATAATTGTTTTTAGTATAACTTAAAATATCACTTATTTCTGGCTGTACTCTTGATACATAAAATAAATATCCAAATCCATGAATATTGAAATTTGATATTCTGTCCACCTCTAATAATAATTATTATTATTCCTGTGTACAGGAGCCATGTTTTCATATTGTAAGTTCGGGACTGCAACCTCAACTAGATATTACTGATAGCTGTTAACTTGATTATTATGTATTGCCTAATTAAACTTTCCAGTTAACGTATGGTTGGTAAGCCCTAATAATATTTAATTACTGAAATTGGCAAATTCTTTGGTATCATGGAATATATATATACTTATATATATAATATATATAAATATATATTATATACTATATTATAATATATAATATAATATATATATATATATATATATATATATATATATATATAATATTAATAGATCCACAATATACATATAAAACCAAATATATATATATATAGTCAGATTACCTAAAAAACAACACTTTGGCCATTTTCTCTTCTTAAATAACGTCCAATCAACACAAGTTTTCAACATATCTGAAATATAGGTTAGTGTGTCCAGGTTAAGGTTAAAACCTAAAGGGAAATTGATTGAGCAAATTAGTTTAAGCACAAAAAACACCACCCTTAAAAAGACCATTTTCAGTTATTCTAAAAATCAGAGCATATGCATAATAAATACTATTAACATGTTTAGGGTTGCTTTATAGTTAAATACTTCCATAGGGTACCAAAAATGGTTAAAAAAAAAAGAAAAGAAAACAAATGGTACACCAAAAAAACACCATGATGTACACAAAATAAAACACCATTCTCGTATTTTTGCCATATAGCTTATATATATATATAATATACATATATATAATGTATATATATATTATATAT
>JABUQX010081142.1:10000-15000 GCA_015478945.1 Trachelipus rathkii | reverse complement strand
AAAGACATGTATCATATTCATTGCGATTTGTTTCTCTCACTTCATATATATAATTATATTATATATGATATATATAATATATAATATTATATATATATATATATAAATATTATAGTATAATAATATATTATATAATTATTAAGTATATATATATATAATATATCATATATATATAATATTATATTAATATAATATAGTATATATATCCCAATAATTGCCAAAGAATATAATGAAAACGTTAAAATTATAAAATTTTCCAAAGTTGTGTTACACAGAATATCTCAAAAATGTGATGTGATATGCAAAAACCGATTTACATTTTGGAATCAGGCACATTCAATAAATAATCATATTGCAAAAACCCCGTCAAGGAAATTTCATGTTTACCAGGGTTATATACAAAGTAATAAACAAAAAGTAAATAAAACTAAGTATATACCTTATAGCAAATCATTCACATATTAAAAATAAATTAAACGAAAATTGAAAAGTCTCGTAGCTCTCACTTTAAACTAAACTTCACTTTGAATTAAGCTTGTAAGGGGTTTTGAAATAGGACAGAAACATTAGCAGTTCTCCATTTATACAGGGATCACCTATTCGTGCTGCGCTCATAAAATTTCCTCCTTCTGCTTTTAAATTTCTTTCACTTAGTCGAACTGATGACGGTGGAGCGCTGAAGGTAATTTCATTGCGAGTTTTTTTCAAAAAATTCATAAAACTATTTCCAGTGTTTTTCCAAGAATTGAAGGGAATATCATTCTTCACTGGTCAAAGTAGGCAAACTATATATTTGTCTATTTCTTGACGGTAATTCCGAATATGTAGCTTTTACTCTATGTTACAATAATCACCGTCGTCAAAGAATGGGCACTTTCTCTTTGTACTCTCACCTCTTCTTATTTTCTGATATGACGATTTTGATGCCGCAATTTCTTTAAAACCGAAAATCCATTTAAAGAAGTGGAACAATGGAACCTCGCTCTCAATTTTCCCACTATGGTTAAACCTATCATCGGTCAGACAGGAAGGAGTCAGGAGCTAAATTTTCATGCATTTCTCTTTCCATGCTCAACGACCATATTTTTTTACTGATTCATCTGATTTCTGTTGAAATATTAGCTTGAATCGCAGATCTAAGAAATGTAGCTACGACACCAAAAGATTTTATCCCACAGAAACTTAGAAAGTCTTTTTTCTACTTGATTTCTTAAGCTCATTCAACGAGTGATAATTAATTCCACTGAAGTTTTGCTCTTTAATTGCTCTTATTTAAAATAGATTTATTGCTACAATGGAAGGGATCACTTGGGCGACTGTTACCTTCAGTTAATGCTTGTTTTTAGTGATGTTGTCCAAATGGCTCAAGTAATGGAATAATTTTGCCACTGAAATTCAGTCAACATTTTCTGATTGCGATTCATTCAGCAGCGTATATGGATACGGGAACTTTTTGTTCAAACAATCTTTTAAGCTATATCATAAGAGTTCTGTTCCAGCATGTAGAAATGTCTTTGAATTTCAATTCAACTCGATGACATTTCAGCTGCATCTGTAAAGTTTAAAGCTTTGCAGCTGCCGTTCGCTGAAATGGTGAACAAATGAGAGGATATGCTTCTGCAGTTCTGCAAGTAAATAAAATATCTTCTGACATAATATTGAATCGTTAATGCATAGTTGCAACATGTGTATAAAACATGAAATGCGCAACACACAAATCCCTTTCAAATATATCAAGCTACCTGTTTGGTTCATGCTATCCCGTATCACTAAGATGAATTCTATTTTTAGAATCTTAGAAAAAATGTCAATGGCCCTTATAGGATCTGACCAATGACAAAGATTTTCGCCACTATTGGCCTACAACAAATTTGGCTATATTCTTTATTTTTTTGAAAATAGGTTTCTAAAATTTCAATTTTTAAATTGAAATAACTCTTCCTTATGTGCTGGCGTAATTTATTGTTTATAAAGCTCAATATTCCAGGCACCGAATAGTCGGCAAAAACCCGAATACCGAATATTCGGCATTTTGGCCGAATACTTATGGCTGAATACCGAATACTTACCGAGACTATCTCGGCACCATCCCTTAAGTATATATATCCCCTAGTGTCACCACTCCCTTATAGTATATAGATATTATATATATATTATCTTAATATATATAATATATATATTATATATATATATATTATATATATATATAATATTTCGAGTCAGTTTACAGGACCCACCCACAGCTCACAGAGAAGCGGCCATATTGGGCTGAAAGTATACATATATACATAAATAGTATATATATATAATATAACTATATATATATATATATTATATATATATATATATATATATATATATTATATATATATATATATATATATATATATATATATATTATAATATATATAATATATATATATATTATAGGCTACGTATATATATATATATATATATTATATACTATATATATATATATATATATAATATATTACCTATATATATTATATATATTATATAAATATATATATATATATATATATATATATATATATATATATGATATATTATATATATATATATATTATATAATATATAGTATATATATCAGGGTAAAACTTGCTAAGTTGGTGGCTACTTTAAGACAAGCACCCTATATAAGATGGTAATCTAGAAATCCATATTGAAAAGATGTTTTATTCAACATTAAGTAAAAAAGTTATTCAATGAAAGTATAAAAGTAAACAAAAAGTCCCTTCTGTTGAGATTTACTCCTCTTTCGTCAGGCGAATGTAGTCCACAGCCTTTTCCAGCGTTGTTTTCCACCCGAGTATTTTTGTGCGAGGATTTGTGTTGAATTGAAATTCGAGTCGCAGCCTTTTCTTTGAAGTTTATCGCTCTTGCCGGGAGGATTTTCTTCTGATGGAATAAGCTTGTAGTGAGTATTTTTTCTTTTTATTCTTAATAATTTGATCTGACTTTATCTGACTGAAGGGTATCTCAAAATGGACGATGTTTATATATTATTTTTCACTTTGACTTATGCTAAAAATTTTGCTCGCGCAAAATCTTAGCAATAAGTACGAACATAAATTAAAATTTTTACAAAGTTAATGGAATGCTACATTACTTCCTGCCGCTAAACACGGGCCGTGAGAAAGTATTGTTATAATTAAATATACAAGAAATAATAACTAACATACATTAAGTTATACTTTCAAATGCAAAAATATCTAATTATAGTTCCGAAGACATTAAGTAGACTATAACACATTTGTAAAAAAATAGAATACAAGAAATGTAAATATTCAAATACGAGCATAACTGGTTACATCGAAGATCTAAACATATATATACAAATATTTGATTACATAAAAATACAATAATGTATATATACAGAAAAATAAAAAGGGCATTTAAACATAAGCATTTGGTTTATATCCGTTAGATATAAACAAAAAGACAAATAACAGTTATATGGATAAAAATACAAAAAATATATTATTAGTTACATAATAATTATTGATATTAAACAATTGAAATTATTCACAAGTTAAATAGGCCACATTGATCGAACAGTTAAATCCAAGGAAAGGTCCAGTATAAGACGTTTCTAACGTATCCATGATTTGACCAATGCACACGTAGTTTTCAAAGTTGTAGTTACGAGAGAGCTTGAAATATGTAGAGACGAAGTTGCTTGAAGTTTAGGGCCTTTATTTGAAAAATTTCTTCATACATAAAAGGGAGCAGTCACAGAACCATTTAGAATTTGAAAAGGAATCAGAGTTCGTAGTATAATCCAAAATTGAATTTCTGCCCATAATCCAAACTTAAAATGATGAAAGAAATCCATACCGTAAAGGAAGTTACATATTGTATAGGCGAAGTTGCTTGAAATATTAGGTCCTTTATTTTGAAAAAATTTCTTCAAACATAAAAGGGAGAGCGGTCACAGAACCATTTAGACTTCGAAAAGGAATCAAGAGTTCGTAGTGGAATTCAAAAAATGGAGTTTCTGCCCATTAATCCAAACTTGATTGATGCAAGAAATCCATACGAAAAGGAAATTTTGCTATGTTCTAGCCGATGGAATCCTTCGAACTGTGATAGTTGTGAAAAGGTGATGACCAATTATCCAAAATTAGAAATGAAAATGAAGTCCAGATATTGATAATGTTTCGTTTGCTTGAGTCGAGTTTCGAGTTGATTCTTGTGTTGAGAATTTATAATTATTATTGTAGTTTTTTTCTTTTTTCATTTTGTTGTTGTTCAAGAGGCGTTGATTGAAGTCTGGGTGTTCTTCTCCGGGTTCACCAATTATATAGGGTAAAAACTTGCTAGATTGGTGGCTTCTTTTAGGGCAAGCACCCTATATAAGAGGATTTTAAAATTTAGAAATCCATTATTGAAAAGATGTTTTTATTCAACATAAGTTAAAAATGCAAATATGCAATGAAAGTAAAAAGTAACAAAAGTCCCTTCTGTTGATGAGATACTCTCGTAGGCGAAATGGTAGTCACAGCCTTTTCCAGCGCGTTTCCACCCTATTTTGTGCGAGGATTTGTGTTTGAATTGAAGAATTCGAGCTCGCAGCCTTTCTCCTGAAGTTTTATCGCTCTTTGCCGGAGGAATTTTGACGAGAGTATCTTGAGTTGAGATTTTCTTTTCTGATTCTTAATTAATTTGAATACAAATTTTATCTGACTGAAGAGCATCTCAAAAAGGACGAGTTTATATATCTTTTCACTTTGACTTATGCTAAAATTTGCTCGCGCAAATCTTAGCATAAGTACGAACATAAATTTTAATATATTTCTTACAAAGTTTTAATGGAGTGCTACATATATAGTATATATATATATATATATATATATATACTACTATTATATAATATATATATATATATATATATATATATATATATATATATAGATATATATTAATATATATATATATATATTATATATATAATATATATATTATATATATATATTATA
>JABUQX010081142.1:0-5000 GCA_015478945.1 Trachelipus rathkii | reverse complement strand
GTTTCAAGTGTTTTTATATAAAAAGATTCCAATTTTTAATTTCTTCACCTTTAGAAGGCATTTGAAAGAATGGAGAATTTTTGAAGAGATATACGGTGCCTACTGAGGTCATAGTGATCTCTGACAGCTAAATTCTCTGGTTGAGATTTGGGGAGATTAGTTCGAAAGGAAATGCCCATGCTGTTGTAGGCTCGCTCTTTAGTTGTAAGAAAGTTGACTACATAGGTCGATGTTACAGTGACTCATTTATATTAGTCAACGATATGCGTCCGCAATTACAGAGGAAATCTTTTTTAAGCCAAAGAAAACTGCCAATTGAGTGTTGTTATAAAAGAATATAAGAAAACTTGCATATGAAACTTTTTGTTTTAAGATATTTCTAATCTTGAAAGTGAATATCATTGGAAAAGGGTCTAATGTAAGGACCGAGCATAAACAGGAAGTTTATGAACATCATATGCAGTAGTTTTAGGCGACAAGTGTTATCGAGAAACGAATAAACAAGTTTATCAGAAAAGGTTTGGGGGATAAAAGGCCGAAAAGTAGAAAATTTATGAGAAAGGTGATTTCTTATGGAAAAACTTTCAATCAGAACAAATAACAAGCTTGTGTATGCGGGACTTAGACCGCCAATTTATGATTAAGGGAGATAGAAATACAGAAATTAGTTATAAGTAAATATTAGCGGGCTTGCGATAAATAGAAGTAGCAAAGTCCACTAATTACTTTAACATGGACTATTCTTATCTATATCTTAAATTCAAATTGTAATAATACGAAAGCGGTTTGCGAAAAGAATGAATTTAGCATTCTTTGCTTTTAATTAGACGAGTTTCGGTTTTGTCCATGTCATTGTGCTTGCGCTCGATAAGAATTGCTTACCCAGTTTTAGTAGTAATTTCCTGTTTCAGGGTTCACACTTCTATAAAGTCAGGGAAAAAAAAACAGTCAGGAAGCGTTTTAAATATGCTGAAAAAAGTCAGGGAAAATTCCAAAAGAAGTCCGGTGAATTTTAAAATTTCAAACATATGAAGAATGATCCATGGCAAAGTACATATTTTGATATATTTCTTTTCCTTACTGTATAATTGTGTAATGAGAGATGTATTTGATAAGTGAAGAAAGGTGGTCGAGGAACGAACATTCAATAAATCTAACTTCTAATTCCTATTCTTCCTAGTTTAGCTTCACTATTACCTACTATTCTTCCTATTCTGCCCGTAGAGGTTGCCAAGTTCATCCCTTCGATTGAAGGTGATTGGTAATGATGTGTTTTAGACTGTATGAATTAAGACTTAATCTGTTTATATCTTTTTCTTTTTAGGGAATTAATACTTTTTTTTTTTTTTTTTTTTTTTTTGAGGTTTCAGAAGTGATTTTTGGATTTTTGTGCAGTTGACAGCCAAAACTCTCAACACCAAACCATTAAAAAATGTTTCTGTTCAAACCAAAGATGTATTTTCTAAAATGCCTCTCTAGTATATATATAATTTAAATGTTTTTCCTTAGAACGTGAATCATTTTTACGTAAAAACTTCCAAACGTCAGACCCACTTGTCCATTCCTGTTCACAGATTTACAATGTTCGTACTAAATATGTATGGAAAGATTTTTTTTAAGTCCAGTAAAATTCCTGCTACAACAACTAAGCTTTTTGGATTAGATTTACATGACAAAGACAATTGCGTGATGTAAAAGGTATTAATCTTGGATTTCAAACAAAAAAAACTTCTCAAAAGAAGCGACCTTCGAATGAAATAATATCCTAAAATTCAAACTTGAATGCCAGACTTTGCTAATCAAAATGACAGAAAAGATATTAGATAGATGTCCTCTGAAGTAAAGCCTGTCCAAGGGCTCTCATCATTGGGATCCTAGTATAATTTTTATCAGCCAGAACAAGGGTAACAAAGATTTTGTTGCTAGGGCATTGTACACCAATAACCGAATCACAAATTCTGTTGCTGATAAAGCAAAAGCACAAATGCACTCTACTTTGCAGTGAAGCTCATTCTTACCCTTGAATTAAAAATTTAAAATAATTTTGGATGTCCTGTCCTTCTAAGAGACTTGATGATTTTTTTTTTATCTATACCTGTTATCAATGTTATGCGGGAATGTGACAAATTATTAAGTTAGGACTGAATTTTCCCATGAAAATGCGACAGTGGAAGAGGTTTTCTGTAAATAAAGCAATTTTATAGAGAATCTGAAAAAAACATAGTCTGATTTCTAAAGAACAGTGCACAATGCTATTAATATGGCATGAACTCATTGATAAAGTTCCTATCACTCAAAAAAATGTTGACAAATGTAAGAGCTAGCCCATAGGAGAAATGAAGAACATCTCAAAGAAAAAAGAAAATTATCATACAAGCAATACCTTGACATTCAGAGAAATCTGTTAAAAAGCTTTGACACAAGAAGACTCTATAAAATCAAAAATTCAGATGCTTGAAAGAAAAAGTTAACCTAAATCGTCCCCATTTAGAACTTTTTGTGATCACTGTGTGCAAAATTCAGATCCTTGCTGCCATGCGCTTTACTTTTATTTTCAGATTGTATAAATAAAACTGCTTACTTTTTGAAAAAAAAAACATGCTGTGCTGTGCTGACTGCGATGGGGTAAGGTATAGTTCGATTACTAGGCATTTCTAGCAGATTTGTAAATTCATCCATGATGATGAACAATTTCTTTAAAGTAAATTCTCAATAATTTAATGTATGAAACTAAGTAAATTAGGCTGCCAATAATGATTATAGATATTTTATACGCCAAAAATAACGAACACACTGGTCAGGGAAAATTTGGGAATTTGGTCAGGGATATTCCAGGGGAATTCTAATTAAATCGCCGCGATTTCCATGCAGTTACTTTTTGTTTTTAAAACCAATGGGAATCAGCTGTTGTGCGATGGACAACAGTGGGTTTTGCGAATAAACAAGAAATAAAAAAAAATAACAAATGATTTTACATTTACAAATAATGATCAACTATTTGGGATGGAGTTTATCCATTTGGAGAAATTAGATTTAAAAGCTGTGTTTATCAAATGAAACATCACCAATTCAGACACCAAGGCCCCATCTTGTTTGTTTACATTTTCGTAAAGAACTTGCTTAAATTCGGGTAAGCAGCGGGGAAAATAGCAACATTAGAAATTTAAGGAATTCCTACGTTTTGGTGAGCATTTCTTGCGATTTTTTTTTCATATATATAATATTATATAGATATTATATATATATATATATATATATATATGATATATATATATATTATATATATATTTATTTTGAAAATTATGTTTATTTAATAAACGTGATGAAATCTTTAATGCGTGAGCAGGTTATGCCTGGCACCGCTGCAGTGAGGAGCAATTAGATGGTTTCAGTTAAACCAGTGCTTTGATATATAATATATATATATATAATATTATATTAAATATATATATATATATATATATATATATATTATATATATATATTACGGAGGCGGACCGCGAATATAATATATATATAATATATATAGATATATATATATATATATATATATATATTTATATATATATATTATTAGGCCATTTTAATTAGGAGTAAAAGTATCGGAATCGGTATGGCAAATATTTCGGTTATCGGTACGCATCGTAGTGAAAAAAGTGTGAGTACTTGATATCGGTAATCGGTATCGGACGAAAATTTTGGTATCGGTAACACTAATATATTATATATATATATATATTAGCTATAAGTATATATATATATATATATATAGATCAGAAACACAAATATTTAGAGATAGGATATAAAATATTTTAGTTGTAGTATATAAGTAGTATATAAACGGATATATTTAACTTGTTCAGTTCTAATTGCATTGCTTATTGGCATTAATATTATGAATATAATAAGTACATATAAAATGGAAATTACGATCCTCTGGGCAGACAGTGATATATAAAAAATCAAATTTTTTAATTTTAAATAGTAGTATCGGTTATATATTTTATTTTCAATTAATAAATAAATTTATATTTTTCTAACTAATCACCCAGCCCCGCATAACCAACTCAGACCGTACCAATCTCTATCACACTACACCCTATATTAAAGACTCTTACAAATTATACATACCCATCCTTCCATCTATAATAAAAACTCCAAATTATAAGCTCATATATATACTATATATATAAACATTTAATGTAACAATCTACATTCAACACCCAACTATTAATGAGTAACTAATTATTACTATTGATTCCTAACTTAGTGAGCGATAGGATTACTTAAACACCTAGCCGAACACTTCCCAAACAAAATTGATATATATAGCGATCATGAAATACACTACACTTTAACTTACTCTACATTCACTAAAAACAAAAACAAAACTTCAACACAGGGGAGAAAATAACTCATATTCATTTTTATGAGTTGCTTCACTCCATAATTGATTTGATACCAAAAGCAATTATAGCTATTATAATTTTCTATACATATAATAAAATTTTTATATAATAAAATTTATAAAAAAACACCAGCACAAAATCGTAGAATACAATTACTGGGCGTAAACTCACAAATTATACGGAGACCAACACACCCAATTCCACCACCCGATACTTACAAACAAATATTCACACACAGAAAAACTCCAATTTAATTTTATTCTCTACGATCTTTCCCTATTAGAATTGTTTTTTAGTTGACACGACATATTTTTTACCAGAAAACCTTTATTAAAACCCATCCATCCTTTCTTGTCTACCAAATATTTCAACAACCCCATCCCGCCCACATAGTTAAATGAAAAACTCTCACTCCGCTCCTCACCCCTATCCAAACTCTATATATGACATATATTAATAATATACATTTAATTTCCCCCCCCTCCCCCAACAAAACTTGGCTGTTACTTATACTCATATATAATAATACTATAATACCATACTCTCTAACTTAGCATTCAGCTACAAAAATTCAGCTATATATATATTAAA
>JABUQX010081141.1:32500-36055 GCA_015478945.1 Trachelipus rathkii | reverse complement strand
TGGTGTTCTTTAGTTTCTTCTCTCTATTTTCTTCCTTTCTATTTTAATGCATCCATCTTCGACGACAGTCGGATCATATCATATCAAGTAAGTTTAAATTTGAATGTTAAATAATTTGTACGTAGAATATTATTGAGCAATATTAAAAAGTTTATATCAATTTTTCTAAAAAAGAACAAACATTTTACATTCTACTTTTAATGAGTAACTAATCTAAATATTTTAATGCATTTAACATTAAAGCCAGAATGAGGTAAGTATGCATAAATATTAGCAAAATATTATTTTGTACTTTAAATAAGATGTTTTGTAATTGATTAAAACTAATTATATATAAGTGAAAGCTTCATTAGGGAATAATACAAATTTATAAACTGAACAATAAATAGGAACTAGTTTTTCATAAGACGTTATGAGGCTCTGCTAACTGCCCATTTTAAAATTTAGTTTCTGTTTTTAAAGATCAAATAAATAATTAAAATTAAAATAAAGTTTTTAAATAATAAAAAAGCATTATAAAATATTATTATTATTATTATTATTATTTTACTTACACTTTTTTCCCGCTTGAGCGGGGTAGTGGTACGTACAGCCTCTCTCACTCACACCTCCTCTCATCTCGCCCTCACCCACCTCCTCCACCCCACTCTATCTCTCGCCAACACCCTACCCTCTTCCTCCCTCATCCCTCCCTCCTCCAGCATCTCCTTTATTCCATCCATCCACCTCCTTCTTGGTCTCCCCCTTCCTCTCCTTCCTATCCCTCCGCCTCCCAAACTCTCCTAACCACTCTCTGCTCCTCCATTCTCACTAGATGCCCATACCATCTTAGCATTCCCTTCTCCGCTCTTCCCACCAACCCATTCCTCAATCACATCTCTCCCTCACCACCCTATTCCTAATCCTCTCCCTTCTGCTAACCCCACAAACCGCTCTCAACCCCTTCATCTCAAATACTTCCAACTTCTTCCTGGACCTGGCATTCAACCCCCACGTTTCACACCCATACAACACCGCACCGCTGGTACGCAAATTTTTTCAAACATACTTATCTTAACTTTCTGTGATAAATCCCCCCCTTTCCATAATTCTCTCAGACTACTCAAAGCTCTCATTCCTTCTCCTACTCTATGTTCTATCTCCTCCTTCATCCCCCCCCCCCTACCCAAGTCATCCCTAAATATCTAAAGATCTTTACTTCTTCCAATACTACACCCCCTACTCTAACCTCTGACCCCTCCCCCTCCTCTCTTTCCTCTTCCTCAAACACTAACACTTTACTCTTACCTGGGTTTATTTTAAGCCCCTTTTGTCCACACATTCTCTCAAACTCCCTCACCAAATACCTCAGCCCTTCCGCGTTCTTCGCCACAAGGGCAGTATCGTCCGCAAACAGTATCATGTTCACTTCCCTTCTATCATTCCCATTCATCAATTCCACCCCCCTCCCCTCCCTCACCATTCCTCTGCAAACACTCTCCATAAACAAATTGAAAAGCCACGGTGACATTACACACCCCTGCCTCAATCCTCTCACCACCCCAAACATCTCACTCTCCCCTCCTAACACTCTCACACACATTCTACTATTCCTATAAAAGCCCTAATACCTTTACCTAATTTGCCCCCCACTCCATTTTCCTCCAACACCCTCCACATCCCCCCTCTTCCCTCTATCATATGCTTTCTCTAAATCTAAAAAACACCCATACACTTTCCCTTTCCTCTCTATACTTTTCTCCACAAGCATCTTTAGTGTAAACACCTGGTCCACACACCCTCTTCCCTCCCTAAATCCTCCTTGTTCTTCCCCCATTCTCCCCTCCGTTAAAACTCTCACTCTCTCAATCAGTATTCTCCCATACACTTTCCCTACCACACTTAAAAGACATATACCTCTATAATTCCCACATTCCATCCTATCCCCCTTCCCCTTATACAGGGGGACCAAACAACCATCCTCCCAATCCTGTGGTACCTCACCACTCCTCCAACATATATTAAATAACCTATACAGCCATTCCTCCACCCCTATACCTCCCTTCTGCAACATTTCCATTCCCATTTCCATCCCAAACCTGCGGACTTCCCTTTTTTTCCTTTATTCACGGCCCTAATAATTTCCTCCATTTGTATTTCATCCTCCCCCTCCCTCCCCCATTCATTCCCCAACCTCACCTCTTGCAAATCTTCCTCCCCTCCCCACCCACTTCATTCAATAATCCACTAAAATACTCCCCCCACCTCTTCCTCACCCTTTCCTCTCCTCCTATCCACTCCCCATCTCCCCATATATATATATACATCCCCTCCTTCTTCTTCCTTTTTCTATTCACTTCTTTCCAGAACATCTTACTTCCCGATTCAAAATTTTCCGTCACTTTTCTACACCACTCATCTTTTGCTCTTCTCTTCGTCCTCTCCACCGCCCTCTTTGCTTCTACTCTAACCCTTCTATATTCCTCCCAGCTTTCCTCTCTCCTACTTCCCAACCATTTCACATAGCCTCCTTTTTCCTTTTCACCACCTCCTTCACCTCCTCACTCCATTCACTCCCTTTCCTTCTGCTTGCACCCACCCTTTTTACTCCACATACCCTTCTAGCCTCTTCACATACTGCCTCTTTAAAACTCTTCCACTCCCCCTCCACCTCCCCCATTCCTGTCCCTCTCACGTCTCTCCACCTATCCTCCATACCTCTCCTAAACTCCCTCTTACACACTATCTCCTCCAATTTTTCCACCTTTATCACTTCTACTCTCCTCTTTTCTCCCCTATCCCTAACCATCACCTCTCCTCCCACCTTAACCTAGCAACCACCAAATAGTGATCCGATATCCCCCTCCCCGCCCCTCTAAATACATTTACATCTAACAATCTGCCTCTATCCTTCCCATTTACACACACATAATCCAGTACCGCCCTCCCCCCCGTTTTCTCACTCTTCCATGTATACTTATGATTCTCACTTTTTTTGAACCAAGTATTCCCCACTATCATTCTTCTTTCAGCACACAACTCTAACAGACTTTCTCCATTAAACATTTACTCCCCTACCCAAATGATCCTATATTCTTCCCACTCCCTTCCCACTCCTGCATGTTCAAATCTCCCAATAGACAAATTTTATCATTTACCCCAAAACTTTCCCAACACTCACTCAACTCACTCCAGAATCTTTCTCTCTCCTCCTCCCTCGCTCCATTCACTGGTGCATATGCGCATACAAAAACCCACATTTCCCCCCCAAATTTCACTTTCACCCACATTATCCTGGAACTCACCTGACTACACACCCTTACCTTATCCCACACCTCTTTCCTCATAACTATCCCCACCCCTTCCTACCCAAATATTGTAAACGTGTTGCGCTCTTATTTAAAAATTTTGTTGCCCGTATTTAAAAAAAAAAAATATTATAAAATTAAAAAATTTAGCCCACTAACACAGAACCACAATTTGGTACAATTAAAAAATTAAACAAAAATGTTTATCATAAGAATTTAAAAATGATAACTAAAACATAAAAATAATCAAACTTATCCCCATTTAAAA
>JABUQX010081141.1:10000-15000 GCA_015478945.1 Trachelipus rathkii | reverse complement strand
TATTATATATATATATATATATATATATATATATATATATATATATATATATATATATATATATATATATATATATATATATATATAATATTATATATATATATATATATATATATATATATATATATATATATATATATATATATATATATATATATATATAATATATATATATATATATGACCTTTTCTGTTACACTATAGTCAGTTTTTGAATTTTTTTTTGTTTTTTTTTAATATATTGCTACTATATGATACCAACAATGAATTTCAGTGGTAACGGACATGATAAAAAAATATATAGGACCAGTTACTTTTACGGATCCGTAACTTTTAAATTTTTTTTTATTTTTTTATTTTTAACTAAAAGGAATACCCAAGGGTAAGCTGCAAAGATGCAGGAGTTGGGGTCTCTTCCGGGGGGGGGGAAAAACCCTTTTTTTTTTTCCCGGGAACGACAGGGTAAATAGACTATTTCCCCCCCCCTCCAGGGAGTGCTCGGAACCCCTGCCTCTTTGGTATTGGGTGTCACGGGGGTTCGCTCCTCCCCTTCCCCTACGGAGTATGGAAAACGTCCCCCCCTACTGTCCCCCGTCGGCTCGTTTTTTTTCTTTTTTTACATTTTTGTAATAAGCTTTATACCAGATTCCAAATATGTAATTGGTTTTTCTGTAAGTGTCCTACTTTTCGAGATTTTTTCATTTTTAAAAAACAATATTAACATAAATGTGATTTTTAAAAATTTATTTAAAATACTTCGAAATTTTGAATCATGTCCGTTACCACTGAAATTCATTGTTGGTATAATGTAGTTAGGCAATATATAAAAAGAAACAAAAAAATATTTCTTGACCAATTGGGTAAAAAAAAAAAAGAGCTAATATATATATATATATATATAATATATATTATATATATATATATATATATATAATATATATAATTATATATATATATAATATATATTATAATATAAGTATATATATATATAATATAATATATATATTATATATATATATATATATATATATGTTATAATTAATATATATATATATATATAATATATATATATATATATATATATATATAATATATATATATATATATATATATATATATAATATATATATATATATATATATATATATATTATATATATATATATATATATATATATATTATATATAAATATATTATATATATATATATATATATATATATTATATAATATAATATATATATATATATATATTATGGATCCAGATATAACAGGAAGGATGATCAGGGTGAAGCACCGGTAGATCTGGATGCTTTGCCAAAAGGGTTAATCATGGTAAAGGAAGTCCCCGGTGGAGCAGACGCACTGTTTGTCAGTTTACAAGTCGTTTTGGAGAACGCCCAGGTTAGGAACCTGGAAGAGGATCACAAGGCTTTGAGAGACAACTTAGCAACTACGTTAAGGGATAACCAGAAATTATACGGAATAGGCAGACAACAGAAGATGCTGAAGTATTTAAAGGCATTACGGTTACCTGGTAGAGAACCAATACCGGAGGTGTTGCTGGTGGCAAGTGACTTGTTTAGGGTAATAATCTGGTTACACCATGGTACGTGCTGTTCAGTAAAGTATATCGGACCCAGGGTGAGAGAGGAAGACGATTTGAAAAACGTTCACATACAGGTGCGTGGTGGAACGCACTTTAACCCTTTGAGGGATGATGGTACGTTCAACAGGTGTACGGAAAACACTATGGTGGACGAGCGTCCAACCCAGGAGGAATCACAGCAGGAAGAAGAGGAGTTAGAGGAGTCAGAGATCGACCGTACGAATGAAGAACTAGGAATTAACTTAATGATGCGGGAAAGAAAACATAAGTCCCGGTTAAGTTGCAATCATATACTGAGAGGAGTAACTTGGCAAGAAGTTTGTATTGGTGAGGTGCGCAAGTGTGCATTTTTAGACACGGGTTCGGTAATTAGTCTGATCCAGAAAAGTGTGGTTGACGATTTAAACAATTTTGGACATATCTTAAGGAGCTGGGAAGTAGATTTGGTACTAAACGGAGTGGCTCAGGACATTGTGAAATGTAACCAGGCAGTGGAAGTGGAAATTAGTACTCGCTACAGAAGGGTGTTGTTTCCATTGGTGGTGATACCGGACGGGTTTATTCCAGCATGTATGTTGTTAGGAATGAATTATCTGGTGGAGGTAGAAGCGGCATTGGACTTTGGTGAGGGAATAGTGTGTCATGGAGATGACGCAGATGATGTGAGCGATTCATTTCTTGCGACAGTGGGAGCATACAATGTAACAATTCAAGGTGAAAAAGAGGGTAATGTACTGTCGGCACAGGACATTATTGATCTTCAGGAAAGGTCAGAGGTGGTAAGGAGGCTGAAGGAAAAGGTTCAGAGGAAACAGGTACTAACCAAAAAGGATACACTATTAAAGGAATTTTTTAGGTACCGGAATGACTTCTTAATAAACAGATCAATGTTAGTAAAGAAGACGGGACCAGGGCAAGCTAGTGCAGTTATTGGGTTTAAACAGGTGGTGAGTGTATGTGTCATAACCCACCGGAACATGGCACATATTGGAAGAGATAAATTGTTGGACCTGGTGTCCAGGCACGTATGGCATCCAAGGATTTCATCGGTGGTGCAGGAAGTATGTCGGACATGCCCTAAGTGCCAATTATATAAGATCGACCACCAGGTGATATTTCCGCCCATCTGGAAAATAGAAGTTAAGAACCCCTTCGAGCTGGTGGCAGTAGACGTAATGGCGATGCCGAAAACGAGAAAAGGGAATGTGGCATGTCTGGTGGCAGTAGATCATTGCAGTAAGTGGGCTGTGGTGAAGCCCCTAAGGGATAAATCGGCAAAGAGTGTGGTTGACGCTTTCGAGTGTGAAATGTTACCGGCTTTTGTGAGGTTACCCTACAAGGTACTAACGGATAACGGAGTAGAGTTTAGGAGTGGCAGGTTCGAGGAAATGTTGCGGAATTACGGTATTGGACACATCTACAGCAGTCCTTACAAGCCAGCAAGTAACGGGGCTGTAGAACGCGCCAATAGAACTTTTGCCGAGTTCTTAAGGAACATCATGGAAGAAGGTGCTGATTGGGATACTTCCTTGACAAGGGCAGTGCTAGTTTACAATGGTACGAAGCATGCGGAGTTGGGAATGTCCCCAGAGGAAAAACTAATGGTGGAAAGGCATGAAAAGGGAAGGGTGATACCAATCCCGAGGAGTCAACAGGAAAAATGGCAGGAAGGACACCCTAACTGGTTACCGTATGCGGTGGGAGTAAGGGTTAAAAGGAAGGTTGTCACGGTTGATAGGAGTTTAGACAAAAAGTTAGGCAAGAAATATGAAGGTCCATTCGTAATCACCAAGGTCATATCCGGAGGAATGTCGTATGACATACAAGGAAAAACAAAGGTAGCTAGGGTACATTACTCGCATTTAAAGGTGTGGGCGGATCCCCCGGAATACCTTAGACAGTATTTCCAGTGTGAGGAGGTAGAACCGGAGCAAAAGGAATACCAGGGAGAAATAGAAAGGATAGAACAGGTACCTGAAGAAGGCATAGTCCATGTACCATGGGTTGGACGAGTAACACAGGAGGCGAAAACGCCAAAGAAACAAGGGGCAAAAATCAAGGAAGCATGGAGATTGTTAAAACAGATGGCATTACAGGGAGTAACTGGTAAAAGAAGTGTGTCGGTGCAGACAGAGGACCAGGTTGGAGAAAATAAAGGCACTCAAACGGAAAGTGTCAGCATGATACTTTCGCCGGTGGATACAAGTGAACAACATGATTGGTTCGACGAGGTGGGAGTAGATAATGACCAGGAGAGTGAATATGACATTGAAGCATTTGAGAGATCAATAGGGTTCCCAAAAGATAGTTACACGCTCGGAGTAAGAGTCAGCGACGAGAGTAAGGAGGAAACGGATTTAGATTTAGACGAGATAGTAGGTTCAATTGAAAACCTGGAGGTAGTACCTACTGAGAACCAAGATACAGACTTTGAGACACACGAGGAAGATCAGGTGGAGGAACAGGTGGAGGAAGTAGGAGAAGTCAATATCAAGGTGACTAGCCCCGAGGGTTCAGAATATAGGCCAAGATCTATTTATGAAGAGCTTATGGAAGTAGGTGAAGTCCCGGACGCTATGATGATTGGTACCAGTGCTAGACAACAGGAACGGAGTGCATCAGAACCAGAGGATCTGTACAGGGCACCGTTCACAAGGTCGAGAGGATCGGTACCGGAACAGCCAAACGTAATGAGGAGGGTTATAGAGTATGAGAAAAGGACCGAAGCACGAAGGAGAGCATCAACTGGAAGGATGGAGTAAGGTAGAAGGTTGGCGCTGATTTTTTTTTCTTTTTAAGATTGTTGCACAATCTTGGAGGGGGAGTTATATGGCGGACTGATATTGAATGAACCAAACTAACTAAGAACGGCGCGCGCGGACCTAAGGAAAATGCTCATTTCTCGTTTGTCAAGGAAAGTGAAAGTCATGGAAACTGGTGTGTGATATTGAAACCGTCATAAGTGTCTCTAAAGAAATAAAAAGTCTGGTGATTCAAGGTACATAGTTTGCAAAAACTTACTGAAGTTAGGTTTTGTGGAAACCAAATTTGAGATCGTCAATTCCCCTAAGCTGGGTAAGTAAACTATTATCTTAGAAGTTAAAACTAAAAGTAGGAAGATTGCAGTTATTTTGCTAAATTTATTAAATTCGGGATAAGCGGAATAACACTGACATTATAGTTGCTAAATATTTAAAAAACTGGTTAATATTGGAATAGTGTGAATTAAAAGCAGGAAGTGACGTTAAAATTAGGATTGAGGAGTTAAGATGGAAAATGTGAAAAGGCAAGCCGTGGTATATTTTAAGGTAGATTTTAAGAGATAGTTACGAGGGTTGAGTTAAGAAATTGTTATTGAAGCGTTACGATGCTATTTTTCGTGATCAAGTTACCA
>JABUQX010081139.1:32500-42524 GCA_015478945.1 Trachelipus rathkii | reverse complement strand
AACAACAGCAACAACAACAGTTCTATCCAGGAACTATGGCTCAGACATATGTTAGTTCCCCTTCTTCAGACGTTCTTTACACGACGCACACAACGACTCCCATAACACAACAGACTGACGCTACTAACAGACAGCAATATTCTATACCTCCTTATTTCAGTCAGGGAATGAATGATCCCTTGACTTCTAGTCCTTCTTCAGAGATACCGATAACAGTACAACAGCCTGGTATCGTACCGCTTATCGATACCCGGTCATATGTTGTTCCTCCTCAACCACAACCGATTTACTCTCTTGCAGATAATAGAGAGCCAGCTTCAATCTTAGCACCAAGTAGATTGGACATTTTGGAGCGGCACATGCTACTAATGTCACAATCTATTCTCTATCTGGCTGAAATCGCCAAGAATTCCCGGAAAGTCAAAGTGGTTGAGCCAGGAAAGTATAAATATGAAGCTGATCAGGATTTGGTTAGTTATTTCGCCGACTTTGAGCAGTATTGCTCATTTAACTATCCAAATGCACCTCATCAATGGTTAAGGCTACTAGGCAGGCAACTTGAAGGTTCGTTCCTGCAGCTGTACAACTTACTTATTAAAGATGACAGGAACTATGGTTCTATCAAAGAGACTCTACTAACGTGGTACCAGCAAGAGGAGAAAAGGAAAGATGCTCATAAGCTCAATGCATACCACTCAGCTTATAGGACTCCCGGTGAAAGCGTTCGAATGTACGCTCTTCGCCTGGAACACCTCGCAAAGAAAGCATATCGTGGGCTTGATATGAGAGAACATGATTCTCTACGTACAGCTTTCCTACTGAGTCTTCCTCCTTACGTCGAGAAACGGATATCGGAATACATCACCCAGCAAGAGGAAGATAGTAACATCCGTGTGACATGGCGAAAGATAGTGAGTCTTGCAGACACCTACATTCGTGACTACAATAAAGGGAAGAATGTAGCAGCTTCTTCTAACAGCCGGTTTACTGTGTCTTCGGATCAACCTAAACAAGACTTAGACGAGACGATCAGAATCGATGTTATTAATCCAGGTTGGTCGGAGGTTTTACATTCCCAACATGCACAGCCACAACCACCTAAAACAAACAATACCCGCCAACAGAGTACTCGTAACAGTAACAATACCCGTACTTATCCCTCATCCAATAACAGACGTAATCAGACCCAAAGCACTTACACACCGACACGTCACAACGAGAACACTAACAGAAAACACCTCGTTTGTGATTACTGTGAGAATGTTGGGCACGTGATGGATGAATGCTACAAGTATTTAGGAGTATGCAGTTATTGTCGAAAGAGGGGGCATGTAAGGAATGAATGCAGGTCTATCAGATCCCCTCCACGTACAAAACCTTTAAATTCTGGTAAAGTGTGTCCGTTTTGTCGGGGCCCACATGCTGGAATTAATTGTACTCAAAGGACACCACCGCGCAATACACAAAGGACTCAGAGGTCGCCCACAAATAACAGGCAACACAGATCACCACAGGCCTCTGGTTCAAACAGGAAACATAATTCCCCCAGCGCGGACAAAACACACAGAGCACCGACTAACACGCGTGACTCACCAAGGCCGCAACGGAAGTTTTTAGACCCGTGCGACTGGTGCCATAAGTCACATATGGAAGGCCGATGTATGGGTCCTTCAGAAGCAGTACAGGCTGGAGCTTTAAACTGCAAGTCTCCACGGAAATGAGCCCTCCAGTGGAGAATAACAGCTTACAGCAGCTCAATGCCCTAGTAGACATAGTAAATAGTGATAGAAGTAGTGCTAGCACTTTTCCTGTAGCCGTAGACTTAGTAGTCGATAGCAGTAGTGCTAGGACCCTTCTACCTGACACAAAGACTCTTCTACCTGACACAAAGACTCTTTTACTTGACACAAGAACTACTAGTGATAGTAATAGAGATAGTTACTCTCTTTCTTCTCACGTAGTATGTAGTAGTAGTTCCCATACGGAACCAGTAGTATCAGTCGTAGCAAGTAGCCTCCCTATGGAGACTGTCGTGGTAGGAAGTAGCGATAGTCATAGTGATAGGCAGGTGAAATCAGCAGCAGCAGCAAACAACGTGGTGAAACCTCATGATAAGTCAGAGGGTATTTATCAGGTCCATCTGGCAGTAAACAATTTTCCAATTGAGGATGATATGGTAGTTACCATAAATCTCTGCCAGGCAGAAGTTGATCCACTAATTGTTTGTGTGAAATTAGAACACAACAGCTCGAATGTGTATGATTGCCTTGTTGATAGTGGGGCAGGTGTAAGTTTGGTGAGTGAAGCAGTATTGCAGACCTTGAAAGAACCAGTTGAACTTTTGCCATCTGCAAAAGTAGGGGTGAAAGCAATTAGTGGGTTCGGAAGTGGCAGAATTCCGATTGACAACTATGTCAACCTAACTCTTCGGTTTCAAGATGGCTTTGAAACTCAGCCCACCGAATGTTTCATCGTTCCTGAAGAATATATGGAGTTCGCCATAATATTGGGAACATACTCTCTACGGGATAATGAGCTCCTGCCTGATTTGTCTCAAAAAGAACTCATTCGTAGAGAGGACAACGATGATATAACAGTAATAGCTTCAGGAATTACTCGCCAACGTGTACGTACTCATCCTCATGTGGGTCGTATCACAACAGTTAACAGTTCTATATTCAACAATTCAAATATAGATGAACTAGACATCCTGAATAATCAAACCAATGATAAAGATCTAAAGTTGATCATTAGAGGTTTTCAGAACCAAGATGTTATGCAGGGATGTTGGCTTAGGGTACATAAAATGTACAAACAATACAGATCTCAGTTGATATTTGAGAATGGGATACTTTTTCACAAGTTAAAATCGGGAGAATTACTGTATGTTATTTCTCTTGATTTTCTGGTTCATATAGTTTTAGGACTTCACTTTTCTTGTGCCCATATCGGACGAAATAAACTTCTTCAGCTTATTTACAAGCACTTTTGGCACCCGCGAGTCAACCGGGTGGTCTCAGACATCGTCAGATGTTGTCCGATATGTCAACGACAGAAAACATTTTCTTCTGTCATGACACCTCCGATGCTAAAGATTTTAGCCGAGTATCCATTTGACTTGTGTGCAATGGACTTGCTCCAGTTTCCTCAAACAAGTTCAGGTCACAAGTACTGTATGGTACTCATTGACCACTTTTCCAAGTGGGTTTCTGTTGTTCCTTTATCAAACAAAACCAGTCTTTCTGTTTCTAACAAATTCAAACATCAAATTCTTCCATTTCTTCCAAAAGTTCCAAACCGAATTCTCACCGACAACGGTGCTGAGTTCACTTCTCAGACTTTCCAAAATGTTCTTCAAGAACACAATATCAAGCATATAAGAACTTCTCCGCTTCACCCTGCTAGCAATGGGGTTTGTGAGCGCTTCAACAGAAGTTTAATTCAGATCATTAAATGCTTGGTGCTTGAAAATCCCAGTGGTTGGGATGAGGAACTTTCGTCTTCTGTTCTCATTTACAACAACACAGCACATAGTGCTCTCGGTATTTCACCTTCCGACTTTCTTCTGCAGAAGGCTCATTCTCCAACACACAGTTTTCCACAATATTGGAAAGAAGGTAGTGCGAACTTCCGACCATTTCGTGTCGGACAGAAAGTTGCGAAAAAAGTAATTCGCAGTGGTCATAGCACTAATCAGAAGTTCAAGAGCCGATGGGAAGGCCCCTATATCATCACTGCAGTTAATGATAACCGGGTCACCTACCTTATTAGACGTGCTAGTGACCAACAAAATAGATTACAGAAAGTCCATTTCTCTCATCTACGAGGATGGATAGATATTCCCACATACCTTCGCAGATATTTAGCTCGCAACCCTGAGGTGCGCGAGAAATTCTTTACCGACGAGGATGAAGAAGACGAAGAAGAGGTTGAAAATGCAGAAGACTCTGATGTTAACTCAGTAGCTAACAGTTCTTCAATATCCGACAATGATGTTGAAGAAGATCCATTGCAGTCCATCGAAGACGATGATGAAAATGACTTTGAGGGATTTCTTCCAACAAATCCCATCCCAATGGATCTATTCACGAGGTTGCCTAACTTATGGGATCAAATAGAACAACTGAACGTTGATACTGCAGAATCAACAATGTCTCCTGTGAGAACTCCAGTCCTTTCACCTATAGTAGTTCAGCCTACTCGTTCTCCGCCCAAGGTTACTTTCGTGCTTCCTCCAAGTGATATAACAGAATCTTCACGAACCATTCCGGTTCCACCTTTATCGTTACAGCCGAATCTATCTGCTGTTTCCCCAATTCTGGTACACAGTCCTAGTTTGGATTACCATGACTTCTATACTCATGTATATCCTTCTCCTTCACAACTTCAAGTATCTTCGGCTTTTACGCCGCCTAGCAGTCACACTATTGTGTCATCAGTTTCTACTTCCCAATCTCCGGCTATAACAAATCCAAATACAGTTGCTTTTCACTCAGTTAGTGAACTAGAGGGAGCGTCTTTCTTGAGTTCTTTCTTCAAGGATAGACCAAGTTCCAATCTCCTTGGTCCTTCAGCAGTTCTTAGTTCTTCTCAAACTCAACAAGATTCGCCTCCACCTTTTTCGCCTTTCAATTTCAGTACGTCTTCTCAACATTCCGATTTCTCAGGTTTCCATTCTGGTCCTTCATCTTCTCCTCCTTCAGAATATTATCAGTTACCATCACTTTCTCAACTTTCTCAAACACCACCAGCTCCATATCATGTAGTTGGTGAAGTTCTCGGTGATCCTGCTCATCTCCAACTTGATGACAGTGATCTCGAGTTAGTTCACATCGGAGAAGAAGACTTGACCAGGTTCAATTTTCCACCTCGCCCATTTACTCGACGTATGGGACAGGTACCTGATCTTCCGAATGTGATGGAAACTCCTCTAGAATACGTGCTAAATAGAAGAAGGAGTAGTTTGTTATAGACCGGTTAGTAGTTAATAGTTTCTCAAAATGAATATCAGAATTCTCAACAGTTCATCAATTTCTCAATAGGATCTGCTGTTGTTCGTTGAACTGAACGCTTGCTCGCTCCTGTGGGATTTCGCTCTCTTCCTCATCAATTTTCCCATTTTCCTTCGTTCTCCTGGGTTCTGGGAATTCTGGGAGGGGATGGTCATGGGGGTGCAGGGTGGAATTTGCGGAATGCGCGAATGCGGATAAAGTGCGGAATGCGAATGCGGAGAAGAATGCGGATGCGGATTACATGCATTCATCTCATCTCTATTCATTCATACTAGCTTCAGACATATTCAGTGACACTGTAGTTTACATTCATCTCAGCCTCACTGAATACTCGCCTATAATTCTATCAGAACGTTGTTGTTGGCTGTAGTGATTTATTTTTATTATTATTTTTATTTAATATTTAACTGAAAATGTATCAAGAATTTTTGTAAATTTTCCCCCTGTTAGGCTAATTTTAAGGACATATTTTCATTTAAACGTAAAACACAGATAACAGAGTTGAAGATTGCCCTCGTGGTATTCAACTACAATTATGATAAGCCAACAACTGTTATGTTCTTTTGTTACTCAACATTTTTTTTTTTCAATTTGATACACCGACACTTATTATGTGCTTATTATTTATAAATATGTGAATATGTTTTAAAAATCAGAAATCTCAAAGATTAAATATTCGGTTCAAGATTAAAAATTAAATAATTCCTTAATTCTCAAAAATTTTTGTAAATAATGATTATTTAAATATGTAAATCAGAAATCAGAAAATCCGACATTAATTATTTAAATAAATTTTAAATTAAATTAATTATCTCAAATAATTTCAAGCTGACTTGTAAATATTAAATTTCAATTTAGTAGAACGGAACAAGAATAAAACTTTATTATTTATGTACCACTTACACGGATGCAAATAATAGAGCAGAGTATTCTT
The DNA here is from genome assembly GCA_015478945.1 of Trachelipus rathkii. Classification (NCBI taxonomy): domain Eukaryota; kingdom Metazoa; phylum Arthropoda; class Malacostraca; order Isopoda; family Trachelipodidae; genus Trachelipus; species Trachelipus rathkii. The sequence goes on along the minus strand of JABUQX010081139.1, from coordinate 36,578 downwards.
CTCCTTGCAGCATGAAGACTCTCTTAGCTGGCTGTGCCAGCGAGTTGGAACTGTTTCGCCACGAGAGAAAGCTGTTACAAGAAGAATCCAGCATCCATGTCAGGGTGGATTATGGTTCGGGTCGGACTATCCACGACTGTCCTCCCTATATCGAAACCCTCATGAAACCCGACGTTGACTTCATCCTGATATGGGCACTTACACCCTTGGCCTGGCAGAAAAAATCCATCTCTAATGGAGACAAGTCAACAACAGTTTTTGAGCCTGTGGTCAACTTTACAGTCGAGGGTGTACCCAACATCATGGATCAAATCACGAAATATGCCAAAAAGAAAAATCCGAGGGTCAAAGTTTACCTCATGATTCCTCCAGTTAAAGACATGTACGTCTTTAACCAAAAGCGGATCACGAAAGCATGGGGTCCAGCTTTTGCCGATCACCTCAAAGATGATAACTCCATGTCCCCTCGGTCAATGAGAGAACACTCTATCAGATCCTTCGTCCTGTTTGAAGATTTGGCCTATTTTAGGTATAAGTGGACAGATAAAACCACTCTTCGCGGTAGTGAGGTTTTTAATTACTATTATGGAACCAAACGAGGCACGCCGGAGTATAAAAACACCCCACATCTCCGATACATTAAGAAAAAACAGATGTTTCTTCAATCTCCGATGCTATATGATGGGTTACATGCCAATCGTTTGTTCCTGGAACAATTCATGCGGAAGTATAGGAGTTTCTTCACTTCCCACGCTCTTTCCCGTCCTTCCCGTCCACGGCCTTCTGATAGCCGTCGTGATGTACACTCACGAACCAGCCGTCGACCACCTATTTCAACATCAACTAGAAGCGAGGAAAGGAGACAACCAATCCAATCAGTAAACGACTCACCTCGACCGTCTACTTCTCGAACTTTAACCAACATCGAGAGGCGGTTGGGTGCGGCTCCTTTCACTGGATTGCCTCCATCAGCTTTTATACCTCAGTGGCCTCACTCCGTTTCAGCCTACACGACTCCACAGTCGGAGTACCCATCAACCCCGAGTCATCTGTCCGACTACCCGTCTGTTTCTTCGTCTACACCATTATCATACCGTTCTCAGCTGGGTGGTTCCGACCAGCAACAACATGACCAAATCCGGTTGGAAATGCGGATGATGTTGGAGAGGTATGATTATGGTTCCCTATCAGATCATAGACGTTCCCTAATTTTAAACTCGATAAAAAAATTTATCGAAGAAGAGGAACTTGTGCTTCAATCCCGTCGGGCGCGTTTTCTTCCTTCTCTTCAATAAACAGACAACAGTTTTCAGTTTGTACATATTTTTGTAAAAATATTATATTGCTCTGTCAATATTTCAGTTTTCCGTTTCTCAAAATTTTGGTTTTCTGGTTGTGTGTGGATAAGGATGTAATCAGTTCTTTCGGTTTCCATCATTTTCGGTTTAATCCCATCTCTTCGCCGCCTACCACTCATTAACAGATCATCGGCTTCAAATAATTTATGATTATAAGAAATTTGAGTGGGGGCGTAATTTTAGTGCGGGGGGATGTAGGGGTTGCTGCAGTAGCTCCTACTTCTACCCCGGTTATGCTCTGAAATGTGCATCACTAATATTTATAGTGTATTTCCATTTATGTCTTTATTATTATTTATAATCATAAATTTCTTCCCACGCTGCTAATCATGTTTTTTTAGGAGATTATAAGTAAAGTAGGCACTTTCAGAATTTATATTATTTTGTGAAGTGGACCACATTTATTTATTTGTCCCTTCACCACATCTCCGTCAATCTCTCTGGATTCCTTGTGGACAAGGAATTAACACCTCAGTAAAAGTAAGATATTACTTTTACTATGTTCATACACTTAATGTCTTTATAATTTTAGAGGTGTGTGCTCCATTTGAGATTTCTGTATGGTTTGGCTTATGGCTTCTCTATTTTCACAGTTCATCAGCAGTTCTCCGGTCTTCCTCAAGACTCTTCAAACAACCCTTGTGGAAGGTATCTACAATCCCCAAGGGTGAGTTGAAGCCATGCTTTATATCCTTTTTATGTTTTCTGTCATGGAGCACAACTTTTTACAATATGCCTATTTTATTTTACCAGGTTCTAGTACTGGGGCTATCGTCTCCATTCTAGTACTGGGGCTATCGTCTCCATTCTAGTACTGGGGCTATCGTCTCCATTTTAGTGCCGGGGCATCTTGCCTATTTTGATGCTGGTGCATTTAACTGATTCCAACTGAGCGTTTAATTGATCTTATACAACCTCCAGCAGACTATTCAATTCAGCACTGGAGTGCTGTTTCATCAGACCACAAAAGTTGAGTGATCTTTAATATTTGCATCCTTTACTACACACACACATATCAGTTCTTGTTCCTTGTTGTAAATATATCTCTCTTGAACTGAATTTGAATGGAATTAATTTGAACTGACCTTACAACTTCAACTTACGATCTTAGGTTTGGGTCTAGACCAAACCGATGGATAACAGATACTCAGAAATAGGAATCAACATTTAGATTATCCTCCCCTTAATTTAAGAATAATAAACGTTGTTTTAAACGTTTTGTTTTATTTCCCCGGATTCATCAAACCTGACCTTGTTCATTCAAGGAGGAATCGTCAGCATCACTTACTAAAAATTATATCGAAGGTTCATTTTTGCGGAAGGCCCAAATTGAGAGTGTTCAGGTAATAAAAGTAGTTACCGTTAGGAGATTCACTAATTCTACCATTAACAGCGGTGTAGGTAGATAAATATTAACTTAGTTAGTATTTTCAGACTAACCTTATAACACCTTGTCGCCACAGTAACAGTAGTACTAACTGACTTAATTTTCTTTTCTTTTTTCTATTAGAATTAATTCATTAATCTTTACGACAGTTCCTTTCAGTCTCTAATTTTCGACGCTGTATTAGTCTCATCTCACTTTCTGATTTAGATTGGGTGGTGGGACCTTTGTTAACAGTTAATATCCGGTCTTCTTCCATCTAACTCTCCTGATTCGGCTCTAAAACAGGATGCAGTGTGAGGTGCATCTGCTGTCTTTCCTGATCGCAACCTCTCCTATCATATCCTCCCCCTCATGCTTCAATTTTTGCATGTAGAATTAATGGCTATAATTGATTGCCCTCTCTCGAATTTTATTCCTTAACCAAGATCACTCTTATGTCATTTATTCAGATTCGCTCAGAGCCCTCCAGGTGCTTAAAGCCCCTTATTCTAAAAATACAATGGTATCGCTTGTGTACAAACAATTTCTTTGGGCTGCTCCACTCTCGTAAACAAACAAATCCGATACTATGGTTGGACCCCCCTCTCACTCAGGAGATAATGACAAAAAGGGGGGGGGGGGGGGGGGGGGGGTGACCAAATGTGCCTCTTCGTTCTGAAGCTATTTTAGGTACTCGAATGCCATTCGACAAGTCGCCTCCCATCACTGATATGTATCCTTGCTCATATTTGACAAGGCTTCCGGTCTTATGTCCGGCGAGTGCTGGACGAGTGATCATCGAGAGGCAAAACTTAGAAATATAAAGCTAAACATTGGTGAGTGGTCTTCCTCTCACCTATGAAAGCGCTTCCACGAGGTGATACTTGCACGCCTCCGTATTGGTCACACCAATATCACTCACAGCCACCATATGTCACGGGATGCTCCTCAGATCTGCAAATTTTGCTAAAATTTGTTCTCATATCTCATTGATTGTCCTCAACTAGACCCCATTCGCCGTCGTCTTTTCCTACTCTATGGTCCATAACACCTAAAATGTTAACCCACATCTTATATGTGTCCTCCCACTTTAATAGTAACTCTATTTTCCCTTATCTCCAAGAAGATAAGAACTTAATATTCTTCACAGCATTTAATTTTATGTAGTATTAGGACTATTTATAATTAAGACATCTTTTGTATTATATTTTTGCTTATTTTTGACTGAATATTCATTTCGCCAATTCAAATTTTTTTTTTGACATTTAAAATATGTATGAACAGGACACAACCATGGGTGATTTTTTCATCCCAGTGTTGGCCGAGTTCTTTGGTGAGCCATGTGTGGCGTCCG
>JABUQX010081139.1:20000-27500 GCA_015478945.1 Trachelipus rathkii | reverse complement strand
TGGAGTCCAGTGTGTGTGTGTGTGTTGAGGACAAAAGTGTTTCTCTGTAAAACTGTGGTTGGGAGTACAACGATTGGATGAGGGACGACGAGGAGAGCCTGAGTGGAGGGATTTGTTGAAGGTCCTCTTGGACGAAACCTTGGAGGGTAGGAACCGTAGTGAGGAACATAGACAGAGATGAACCAGGGACGAACCAATCCAAGTGTGGACGTTGCCCGGAGTGGACTATCGGAAAGGATCAGAGGATGGAACAGATTGGGAAGGTGAACAGCGGAGACGTACACAAGAGAGTGACCAAGGGTGGACCAGGGCTGGGCTTCGCAGGGAACGTCGAGGTAACCGCGAATATGGCCATGTTGAGCGTCGGGCAACGGCACCGAGGAGGGAAGAGCAGGGACCGGCTACCTCGGACAGTGGTAGGTTGCGTTGCTTCCATTGCCGTAGGAGAGGCCACACCAGAGAAGAGTGTAGAAGGTTCCTCGGGGCTTGCCTATTGTGTGGTTCGTCCGATCATTGGGTGACACGTTGCCCTGATCGGCGAGAATTACAGAGGGAGGGACCATCGGGTGTAGTGGGTCCGGGACAGCCGGTTGCCCTTCGGGGACCTTGGAGACCACATTGCATCTGGTGTGACATGGATGGACACAGCGCGGAGGGTTGCGCCGAGTTCGTTAGCCACAAACGGAAATCTAGGGAAGAAAGACAGGGGCCTTCCCGAACAGTGGAGGCGCGTGTCGAGGAGGGGCCGGCCCGCGTGTTGGAACAGCCCGTTCTGAGGAATGAAGTTGCCGGGTATACTCTTGGTTTTCAGGGTCAGAATGGAGGACAAACCGGAATTCAGGGTGGATTTTCGGGTTTCCAGGGTGGTCAGAGTCCTTTAAACGGTTAGGTTCCGAGGCGCTCGGTGTATGCTCGGAAAAGGAAATCATGTCGCGAGAGGGGGAAGCGGGGAGTGAACTGAACCCTGAGGCCGCGGAATGGATTCAGAGGGATGATTCCCCTAAGCCCCAGCGGGTTGACAAGCGGGGTCAGGATGAAGGGGTTGTCGCGAGTGTTCCAGAAGCGAACCGTCAGGTGGTCGACAGTGTAGTGTATATCGGCCGAGCAATAGAGGGAGATGCGGACTTCTTGAAGATTCAAAATTTACTCCACATAGAAGTGGAGGTTTTGGGTAGACGGGCGAACGCGTTGATAGATACAGGGGCCCAGTTCGGGTTGATCAGCGCGGATTTTGCCGCGGGAATGGGAATAGAGCGGAGAAAGGTTAGCATGGGTGTTAGGGGGTTGGGAAATACAAACGTGTTCCATGTGGATACAGCGCTCGAGCTTACGCTGAAGATCCGAGGAATTGATATGGTGCCAGTGGAATTCCTGGTGATGAGTGGATTGTCGCATCAGTTAATACTGGGAATGAACTTCTTCACTGAAAATAGTGTAACTATTCACCTTGCAAGGGGCCGTTTTTCGCGAATCTTCGGGGATAAAGCCAGAGAGGATTTTTATTTGAAAGGATGTGACCAGAGTGACCGCTGTAAACGGGTCGTGTCTGCAGTTCATTGTGAAGTCCAGGAGGCCGTTAAGATTGAGATCGGTGGGTGGAAGATGGTCAGTGTGAACGTGGCGGAAAAATTGACAAGGGCAACCCAGCAGGACGTAACAACTGAGGCCCAGGAGTTCTTCTTCGATGGATGGGAGCTTGCGAAGAAATTGAACCAGCAAATTTCTGTGATGTCCGGCATCGTGGGCTCGGATGTAGCTTTTGAAGTCATGGTCAGGAACATTGGTAATAAACCAGTTAAATTGGTTAGGGGGGCACGCTTGGGGTTATTGCACACGTTGTTGGATGAGGAGGAACTGGGCGTGAATGTGACATTGGAGGAAGAGGGCGTGTCCAAGGATCAATGGACTGAACAGAAGTTGAGAGAAGAACTGATCCTGGATGAGGGATTGTCCAGTGTTGAGCGGGACCACATTTACCAGCTGTTGCTGAAGCATAGGGCCGTCCTTAGTGTCGGGGAGTTCGACGTGAGGCGCGCTGCTTTGACGTCTCACCGCATCGAATTGTATGATACGACGCCCATTTGGCAGCGTCCGCGGAGATTTTCGGTTCCCGTGGCTGACGAAATTGAGCGTCAATGTGAGGAGTTGTGCTTGTTGGACATCATCGAACCGAGCACTTCGCCGTGGAGTTCGCCCGTGGTTCCCGTAAAGAAGAAAGATGGGACAATACGAATGTGTATTGATTACCGTCGGTTGAACGCTGTCACGAAGCCCGATAGGTTCCCTATGCCGAACTTGACCGATGCGGTGTTTGGCCTTCACGGGATGCGTTATTTTACGTCTCTGGACTTAGTAAAGGGTTATCATCAGATGCCAATCGAGGAGAATAGTCGGGAATGTACCGCCTTTTCTACCACTAGGGGGCATTACCAGTTTAAGGCGTTGAGTTTCGGACTCAGGAATGCCCCAGCAGCTTTCCAGCGTGAGGTCCAGGCATTGCTGAGTGGTTTTCCCCGGGGCAGGATCGTCATTTATATCGATGACATACTGATCATGGAACGCGATTTTGGAGCCCACTTGACCCTCCTGGACAAGGTGTTGGGAAAATTGGGAGAGGCAGGGGTTAAATTGAAGCCCAGTAAGTGCCACTGGTTCAGGAGCGAGGTTCCTTACCTTGGACATCTGGTGGGGGTTGACGGATTGAAGAAAGATCCGCAGTATGTGCAGAATGTTTTGGATTTCCCGAAGCCTTCGAGGTTGACGCAGGTTCGCCAATTTTTGGGTTTGGTTAACTTCCAACGTAAGTTTATACCACAATGTTCTGCGATAGCGGCCCCGTTGTCCGCTGTGACTGGAGAGAAGGGGAATCCACCGGTCAAATGGACGAAGGAAATGGAAACTTCTTTCCAAAAGTTGAAAGAAGAGATGGCACGAGATGTGAACTTGACTTTCCCGGATTACACCTTGGGAGCTGAGAAGCTCGAATTGTCAGTGGATGCTTCAGGCACGGGCGCAGGGGCGTGCCTTACCCAAAGGCAGAAAGGGGAGGAACGACTGATAGCGTTTTCATCTATGACTTTTTCGACGGCGCAGCGGGGGTATTCTGCCATTGAACGAGAGTTGGCTGGGTTGCGATGGGGGGTCAAGAACTTAAGAGCATTCTTATACGGTCACCAGTTTATCCTCTTTACCGACCATCGCCCATTGGTGTACCTTCACCCAGCCAACTCTCGTTCAATGGCAGAATACCCCCGCTGCGCCGTCGAAAAAGTCATAGATGAAAACGCTATCAACCGTTCCTCCCCCTGCTGCCTCTGAGTAAGACACGCCCCCGCGCCTGTGCCCGAAGCATCCACTGACAACTCAAGTTTCTCAGCTCCCGAGGAGTAATCCGGGAAAGTCAAGTTCACATCTCGTGCCATCTCTTCTTTCAACTTTTGGAAAGAAGTTTCCATTTCCTTCGTCCATTTGACCGGTGGATTCCCCTTCTCTCCAGTCACAGCGGACAACGGGGCCGCTATCGCAGAACATTGTGGTATAAACTTACGTTGGAAGTTAACCAAACCCAAATATTGGCGAACCCGCGTCAACCTCGAAGGCCTCGGGAAATCCAAAACATTCTGCACATACTGCGGATCTTTCTTCAAACCATCAACCCCCACCAGATGTCCAAGGTAAGGAACCTCGCTCCTGAACCAGTGGCACTTACTGGGCTTCAATTTAACCCCTGCCTCTCCCAATTTTCCCAACACCTTGTCCAGGAGGGTCAAGTGGGCTCCAAAATCGCGTTCCATGATCAGTATGTCATCGATATAAATGACGATCCTGCCCCGTGGAAAACCACTCAGCAATGCCTGGACCTCACGCTGGAAAGCTGCTGGGGCATTCCTGAGTCTGAAACTCAACGCCTTAAACTGGTAATGCCCCCTAGTGGTAGAAAAGGCGGTACATTCCCGACTATTCTCCTCGATTGGCATCTGATGATAACCCTTTACTAAGTCCAGAGACGTAAAATAACGCATCCCGTGAGGGCCAAACACCGCATCGGTCAAGTTCGGCATAGGGAACCTATCGGGCTTCGTGACAGCGTTCAACCGACGGTAATCAATACACATTCGTATTGTTCCATCTTTCTTCTTTACGGGAACCACGGGCGAACTCCACGGCGAAGTGCTCGGTTCGATGATGTCCAACAAGCACAACTCCTCACATTGACGCTCAATTTCGTCAGCCACGGGAACCGAAAATCTCCGCGGACGCTGCCAAATGGGTGTCGTATCATACAATTCGATGCGGTGAGACGTCAAAGCAGCGCGCCTCACGTCGAACTCCCCGACACTAAGGACGGCCCTATGCTTCAGCAGCAGCTGGTAAATGTGGTCTCGCTCAACACTGGACAATCCCTCATCCAGGATCAGTTCTTCCCTCAACTTCTGTTCAGTCCATTGATCCTTGGACACGCCCTCTTCCTCCAATGTCACATTCACGCCCAGTTCCTCCTCATCCAACAACGTGTGCAATAACCCCAAGCGTGCCCCCCTAACCAATTTAACTGGTTTATTACCAATGTTCCTGACCATGACTTCAAAAGCTACATCCGAGCCCACGATGCCGGATATCACAGAAATTTGCTGGTTCAATTTCTTCGCAAGCTCCCATCCATCGAAGAAGAACTCCTGGGCCTCAGTTGTTACGTCCTGCTGGGTTGCCCTTGTCAATTTTTCCGCCACGTTCACACTGACCATCTTCCACCCACCGATCTCAATCTTAACGGCCTCCTGGACTTCACAATGCACTGCAGACACGACCCGTTTACAGCGGTCACTCTGGTCGCATCCTTTCAAATAAAAATCCTCTCTGGCTTTATCCCCGAAGATTCGCGAAAAACGGCCCCTTGCAAGGTGAATAGTTACACTATTTTCAGTGAAGAAGTTCATTCCCAGTATTAACTGATGCGACAATCCACTCATCACCAGGAATTCCACTGGCACCATATCAATTCCTCGGATCTTCAGCGTAAGCTCGAGCGCTGTATCCACATGGAACACGTTTGTATTTCCCAACCCCCTAACACCCATGTTAACCTTTTTCCCCTCTATTCCCATTCCCGCGGCAAAATCCGCGCTGATCAACCCGAACTGGGCCCCTGTATCTATCAACGCGTCCGCCCGTCTACCCAAAACCTCCACTTCTATGTGGAGTAAATTTTGAATCTTCAAGAAGTCCGCATCTCCCTCAATTGCTCGGCCGATATACACTACACTGTCGACCACCTGACGGTTCGCTTCTGGAACACTCGCGACAACCCCTTCATCCTGACCCCGCCTGTCAACCCGCTGGGGCTTAGGGGAATCATCCCTCTGAATCCATTCCGCGGCCTCAGGGTTCAGTTCACTCCCCGCTTCCCCCTCTCGCGACATGATTTCCTTTTCCGAGCATACACCGAGCGCCTCGGAACCTAACCGTTTAAAGGACTCTGACCACCCTGGAGGCCCGAAAATCCACCCTGAGTTCCGGTTTGTCCTCCATTCTGACCCTGAAAACCAAGAGTATACCCGGCAACTTCATTCCTCAGAATGGGCTGTTCCAACACGCGGGCCGGCCCCTCCTCGACACGCGCCTCCACTGTTCGGGAAGGCCCTTGTCTTTCTTCCCTAGATTTCCGTTTGTGGCTAACGAACTCGGCGCAACCCTCCGCGCTGTGTCCATCCATGTCACACAAGATGCAATGTGGTCTCCAAGGTCCCCGAAGGGCAACCGGCTGTCCCGGACCCACTACACCCGATGGTCCCTCCCTCTGTAATTCTCGCCGATCAGGGCAACGTGTCACCCAATGATCGGACGAACCACACAATAGGCAAGCCCCGAGGAACCTTCTACACTCTTCTCTGGTGTGGCCTCTCCTACGGCAATGGAAGCAACGCAACCTACCACTGTCCGAGGTAGCCGGTCCCTGCTCTTCCCTCCTCGGTGCCGCTGCCCGGCGCTCAACCTGGCCATATTCACGGTCACCTCGACGTTCCCTGCGAGGCCCAGCCCTGGTCCACCCTTGGTCACTCTCCCTTGTATGTCTCCGCTGTTCACCTTCCCAATCTGTTCCATCCTCTGATCCTTTCCGATAGTCCACTCCGGGCAACGTCCACACTTGGATTGGTTCGTCCCTGGTTCCTCTCTGTCTATGTTCCTCACTACGGTTCCTACCCTCCAAGGTTTCGTCCAAGAGGACCTTCAACAAATCCCTCCACTCCCTTTCGCTTGCGGGAGAGTGGAAGACCTGTTGATTTAAAATTCCTAGAAAAAGAAAAAGAAGACACTTTGTTCTCAATACACACACACACTGGACTCCACGCCCCCGCAAAGTCGATTTGCTATTGTTGCCCCTTCTTCCAAAGGATAGATAGGTGTATATATACCGGTATATAGTACGATTTATTCGATTTATTATTATTTTTTGTCTTATATAATTTTGATACTTTTTTTTGTTGCTTTTTAAATTTCATTATTTCTTTTTCATTCTTTTTTTTTCCCATATGGATATATATATGTATGCATATATGCATATATATATATATATGATTTTCATTTTTATTAATTATTCATATTAGATAGTTTTGTTTGGAAAGATTTAATTTTTTTTCATAATCTTTTAATAAATACTTTAGTTGGGTTTTTTTTAATTATCAAGGCAGCCGAAGGGATCCATTGTAAGTTCTTATATGGTGATAAATAAAATTTGAGTAACAAAGGGAAAAATAGTAAGTACCTTCCAAATCGTTGTGGCTGCAGAATTTTGAAATATTGAGGAAAATACATGGTGTATACTTTACTTGGTTTGCTAAGAACACCTTAATCCAATATAGTCCTTTTAACAGGAAAAATCATAATATTTAGAAGGCGAATTTACAAGTAGAAGATCATCATTCCAAGTCACTTCAGGGTATTGAAAGAGCCAGAGTTTTGAATAGGAACAACTCTAATACGAAATTGAGACTTCCACTGCTTTGTGAATTTCCCATCAACAGAAGAAGTCAGCACAGTGAAATTGGATATCTTAATTCAGAGGCTGACCCTTCCGAGAACAGTGTGCACTTCATCGAGATTTACAGGTGTGTGCGACTGTCTATTGTGGTGGGAATCAAAAACCTACCACATAAAGTGGTAGCAGAGCGTAGTTGTTTCTTATATATATTATATATATATATATAATATATATATAATATATATATATATATATCTAGTATTATATATATATATATATATTATATTAATATATATATATTATATATTATATCAATGGATTTTTTGGCTGACCGCGGTCGTCAATTGGCTATCAACAGTAAAATTTACTTTTCGGCAGCACTAATTTTTTTAGAGTTCATTTTCGATATTTGTTGGGTTCGATTAAATCGAAAATTGATACTTTGTTATATCGATACATAAAATCGATATTTGGTAATATCGATACATAGTATATATATATATATATATATATATATATAT